>JASVEL010010660.1:0-291806 GCA_032618575.1 Nicotiana noctiflora | reverse complement strand
CTTGGGTTGTGGAAGTTGTAGTTGGTAGGTTAATTCCCCGTGGGATCGACTCTGGACTTAATTGACCGGATTATATTGACTACGACGATTGCTTGGACGTGAATCAATTTTGGCGTCGTTGCCGGGGAATTAACAGAATTATCAATTTCCATTGACAGAACTACAAGATTCTTGTGTAGTCAGGTTTTTTCTACACTTTACATTGAAATTTTTGACGGTTGTTGAAATGGGTACTCAGGTGCATGCCTAGAAAATCTGCAAGGACTGGAGAACTAATTGAAGGACTCTCAGACCCAGGGCAAACTATCCGGGCACGTAACAGGGCAATCAAACAACTTCAGCAATCTCAACAACCAATCAAAATAGATTTCGACATGGGAGACGTGAACGACCCAAACCAGCAAGCTGGGTTGAACCCATATGAGGCGTAGGAAGGTGCATTATTTGACTGGGCATAACCAACAACGGATAATTTGGCAATTGCCATTATTGTGCCAGCGATTCAAGCTGAGTCTTTCCAGATTACTAACAATATGCTACACTTGCTACAAAACAAGGGATTATTCTCTGGGACTCAGGTTGAAGATCCACAACAGCACCTGCAGAACTTTCTCTCTATATGCAAGACAAAGAGGGAGCCAAATGTGACACCGGAAGCCATCAAACTATTGCTATTTCCGTTCTCATTTACAGGGGCTGCGCAGGCATGGCTATACTTACTCCCCATAAACTCTATTGCAATTTGGGATGATTTGGTCAAGAAATTCCACAACAAGTTTCATCCACCTAACAATACAACTTAACAAATTGATGAGATTGTGAGCTTCAAGCAGAAACCAATGGAGACATTACATGAAACTTGGGGCAGATTCAAAGGTATGCTTATTATGTGTCCTCACCATGGGGTTCCTGAGCAGATGTTGGGTCAAAGGGTTTACATGGGGCTTTCAGACAGTATGAAGAATATAATAGATGCCTCAGCAGGTAGGGCTTTTCTGAGCAAGACTTGGAGAGAAGGCCAAAATTTGCTTGACAAGATGGCTCAAAACTCCGGGTGGACGACCAGTAATGCTCCTATCACTCCAGTGGTACACTCTATACCTCTGAATCCTTCCAACACTCTAGAAGAGAACGTGGCAACTTTACTGACACAAATGAGCATCTTGACGAAGAAGGTGAAAGAATCTGGTGTCAAGCAGCAAGTTCATATTGTAGACACTACCAATGGTGGTTTATGCACATCTTGCATTAGCCAACCCATAGGTAATCCATGGGCTGGAGACCAAGAACGTCATCATCAGCATGAAGACATGAACTATGTGGCTAATTATGGAGGTAAGCGACAGGGTAACCAGAGTTGGGGTCAGCAGGTTCCACAGCAGTACAGGCCTCCTCAACCACAGTATAACGCAGCAGGTATGAGGCCACCAAACAACATGGCTCCATATCCTAGACCTTAGAATTTCAACAATCAGCATCAGGGGTATCATCCACTTCTACCACAGCATGGGGGCAGACATGACGATGGGTTCGCAAAGTTGAAAGCTATGATGCAACAAGTAATTGGGTCACATGCCAAAACCAAAGAAATGATAGATGCACATGATGCAGCTATCAAGAATATTGAAGTACAGGTGGGCCAGATTGCTATGTCACTTAACAATCATCCTCAAGGGACATTGCTTGCAGATACACAAACAAACCCAAAGGATCAAATCCCAAAGCAGCTGATGGTAGTTAATCTGAGAAGTGGAAGAGATCTTGATGCTGGGCACGAAATAGATAGAGGCACTTTGCAGGCTGAGACACTCACTCCAGTATCCATTGAACTGGGGGAGTACACCGGGTTGACAGAAGTTACAGTCCGACCAGTAGCTGAAAATAATGATGTGCAGCAGGGAACGGAGAAAGTAGCTGAGCTGGTAGAGTAGCCGGTTGTGGAACAGGTGTTAGAGAAAGAAAAGTCCCAAGTGATTGGGAAGAAGAGGCCTCCAGCACCATTCCCCAAAAGGTTGGCCAAGCACCAGAAAGAAGAGCAATACAAAAGGTTCTTTGATATGCTCAAGCAAATCCAAGTAAACATTCCTTTAATTGAAGCTTTGAAAGAAATGCCTGGGTATGCTAAGATGATGAAAGACTTGATGTCGCGGAAATTTGATTTTCCAAGACTTGGCCACCATGACTCTTACTCAGACTTGTAGTGCAGTGGTTTCTAGACCCATTGCTGAGAAACTATCTGACCTAGGTAGCTTCACCATTCCATGCACTATAGGAAACTTTTCCTTTACAAAGGCGTTGTGTGATTTGGGGGCAAGCATAAATCTTATGCCCTTGGTGATTTATAAAAGGCTGGGCATCGGGAGAGCCATGCCTACTTCCATGTTATTACAGCTTGCTGACAGGATGATTAAGCATCCATTTGGCATATTGGATGATGTGCTCATCCAGGTGGGCAAGTTGGTATTTCCCGCCGATTTTGTTATTCTTGACTGCAAGGTGGACGGGGAAATTCCTATAATCTTAAGAAGACCATTCCTAGCCACAGGGAGAGCATTGATTGATTGTGAGACTGGGGAACTCAAGATGAGGTTGAATGATGAAGAGATCATATTCAATGTGCAAAAATCCATGAGGCGCCCTAGTGAGTTTGCGAATTACTCTCTCATTGATGCGGTAGATGTGATAGTGGAGACATATGATGTAGAATTGACTACTGAAGATCCACTTCATGCATGCCTGATGAACTTAGAAGAGGCAAATGGTGAAAGCCTGGCAGAGTGGCTGCTATCTCTAGAGGGTAAGGTGTTTTGGGATAGAGAGTTGGAGTTTGAACCTCCACATTTAGAGAAGAGAGAGACCCCTCCAGCAAAACCATCCATACCTCCACTTTACCTGTTATTATCTCATCTGGTTTGCAAGATGTGCAGAGTCAAAATCTTATACTGGTACTGAAAGAATGCAAAATGGCCATTGGGTGGACCATGGCAGACATAAAGGGGATCAACCCCGCGTACTGCATGCACAAGATTTGTAACGACCCGGCCGGTCGTTTTAGCAAATTACACCCCGCTCCCCAATTTAACTGTTCCCCCAAGTTCATTTATGCTATTGTGGTTTGCCGGGAGAGTCAGTTCTGAAATTTGGAACATTGTGGGACACTTAGTCCCTAAATGAGAGCTTTGAAGTTAGAAAATGGTCCGTAGTTGGAACAGTGTCAAGACGACCTCGGAATGGAAATCCGATGTTTCAATTAGCTCCGTTAGGCGATTTCGGGGTTGGGAGCGCGTCCGGAATGTATTTTGGAGGTCCGTAGCTCAATTAGGCTTGAAATGCCGAAGTTGGCAATTTTGGCGAACCCGAACGATAGGTGAGATTTTGATCCGGGGGTCGGAATGGGATTCCGACAATTTCTGTAGCTTCGTTATGTGATTTTGGATATGTCCGCAAATATTTAGGTCATTCGGACATCGTTTGGTTGGGTTTTTGATTGAATGTTAGTCTCGGAAGTTTCGAAGAAACTTAGGCTTGAATCCGCGTGTAATTGGTGATTTTGATGTTTAGGATGGTGTTTTTATGATTGGAACAAGTCCGTATCGTGTTTCGGAGTATGTTGGTGGCTTTCGTTGGGGTCCCGAGGGCCTCGGGATGAATTCGGACCATTATCCGACATTTTGAAACATGAAAATTCTACAGAAAAACTGCAGGTCGCTGGGCAGGATTTAAGTCATCGCGTTCGTGAGGGCCAGGCTTGCATTCGTGTAGGCTGGGTGCTGGAGAGCATCGCGTTCCCATCCAAGGGCGTCGCGTTCACATAGTGGAAGAAGGTGAGGCATCGCGTTCGCGATCTCATGGTCGCGTTCGCGAAGAGCAAAATCAGGTGGATGAGGAAAAGGGTCATCGCGAACGCGTGGCTCAGCGCCGCGTTCGCAAAGGAATAACCGGTTTGTTCATTGCGGACGCTGTGAGCACGTGATTTTTGCCCCGCATGAGAATTACTCCCAAAATCAAAAAAATATAGAATAGTTTTGTGTTGTGTTGATTTTTGTATTTTTGTTTGATTTTTCTTAGTTATTGTCTACATTTTTATCCGTGCATGTTTATTTGTTAAACTAATGAAATAAAATATAAAAAATAGTGTTGTATTTTTTGCATTTAAGTCTTGTTTAAAGTAATTAAGTTTATTGCAAATGATATATAAAATAAAAGTCACAAAAATAATTCATCTTTGACATTCTTAGCATTTAAATGCCTAGTTGTGTGATTTATATTTAATTGTGTGTGATAATTGTTAGTATAATTAGTATTAATATAATTTGATTTTTTGTAGTGTAATTAGAATTTTTGTTTTAATAAACTAGGAACTAAATTCAAAAGAAAAGAGGGAAGAATTAGAAAAGAAGAGAAATGGACTGGATTAGTCCAAAACCGAGTAAACCCAGGCCCAAACCCAGTGCCTTACCCGGCCAAACAAACCCATTCCCCTAACCCAACAGACCCGCCCCGTTAGCCCCTTTGATCTAAGCCGTTGGATCTCTTAAATCCAACGGCCAGAATTAAATCTCTGATTTAATCTAACCAAATACCCCCAAGACCCTCTTCCCCCGCCTCATTACCCAAACAACCCAAACCCTTTACCGTTCATCTCTCTCAACCAAACACCCTAAGAACCCTAGCTAGCCGCCACCCTTTCCCTCGCCGGAAAATCCGGCGGCGCCTGTTCATTTCGCCACCATTTTTACACCCAGAATCTCCATAGCCTCCTCTTTCCCAATCCACGATCCATTGTCTTCGAATCATCACCGCCCGCTTCGAATTTTAGATCGAAAATTCCTTCACCAATCTTGCCTTCTCCATTCAAGCCCAAACTTGCACATAACCCTCACCTGACCTTCCCCATAACCAATCCAAGCCTATTTTGTTTCGAATCTCACCTGAAATCATCAAACCCCAAAACCGAGATCTAAGAACCCTAAAATTTGAATTGGGGATTTTCTTCGTCGGATTTCATGGAATTGAGGTCTAATAGACCTTAATTGATGTGTTTTCACTTGAAAACATTTCAATTAAGGTCCTTTCAACCTCGAACACCAAATCTCAAGATGGCCGAGTCTCCAATTTCTCTATTTCAAGGTATTTCTTTTCCTTTTCTGTTTCTTATTTACTCGTACTCGTCGTTTTAGTTTAAGCGTCTTGTAATTTCGTTTGTTGTTGATTTTCTTCGGATATTTCCAATTTTCTGTTTTTCCTCATCTACTTGGGACCCTTTATTTGGTCGATTTGTTTGTTTTCTGATTTGTTTGTTGTAAATGTGGCGTTATAAGATACGAATTCGATTCGATTAATATCATCGAATAGCTAATTCTTCATTTGAACTGTTCTGTCCGAGAGTATTTGTATCACTGCTTCGACGACTCTTCGTTATCGTTTATACGTGTTGTGATCGATTTAACGAGCGTCGTCGATTAGTTAAACCTCTTCTAGAACAATAAGACAATAGTTTCTGGATAACTGATTTAATTTCCCTTTTTTAACCACTGTTGAATTCAAATCTGATTTGTCTGTGTTTGAATTAGAAACGAATGGGTTATATTCGAATTAAACTCAGCTTTGCATAAGAAATTTCAGAATTAGTGGACTATCACTTTGAGCACATGTGAACCATTAGGGCATGTTTTTAGTTGAATTACACCATGTCAGTGACACAGAGTAGTGAAGGCCAAGAAATAGTCCTAATTTAATATGCATTGCACATGAGATAGGTTGGTAAACTTGCTGGACAGCAGTGCTTTCCATTTCTGTTATGCCTTTAGGATTTGTTTAGTTATAAAACCCACCTTTAGACAAATTTGGGTGGAAGAATCAGAGAATATCAGGATAATAATGAGTATTGTTTAACTTTGTTAAGTGTTTTAAAAGATGGCAAATCAGAACAAGCATGGGGAAAATGATTTAAAAGTTAAAGGTGCCCATGTGCTAAAGGGGAGAGATTTGAGTTGAATATTGATGAAATTCAGTTTAAGTTGGCTATAAAAAGAGGCTGAAAAACAGATTTGAAGCACATAATTTTAGACCTTTAGAAGTGGAGAGAGTCTTACTGTTTCATTGACTGAAGTAACTTGTCAAAATCTCAGCCAGTTGGTCGAGCTCCCTGAGTATCATAAACAATTTTAGGTTTCTCTATTTCAAGTTTCAAAGGTCACTTTTGAGATCTTAATCAGTTAGAGAGGGTCTTAAAAAATCAGTTTCCAAAGCTTAAAGACTGGATAGCTTGGTCAATCTTTAAACAACATTGAGAGTCTTTGAGAGTTCTTTTGAAATACAGTCTGTTTTGGAATTAATTTTTAAAGATTAAAGTCTATTCCTAAGAGTTTAAAAGATCAGTTTTATAGTAGAATCTTGGCTTGACTCAAGCTCGGTTGAGTCTATTTGTGGTGATATTGGCTGTTGCTGTTTGGTTTTTCTTCACAAGCTTTCTGGGCTGTGTTTGTGGCTGTTTGGAATTTCAAATCATTGCTGTGAACTGCTATTGTACTGTTGCTGGTATTACTGTTGCTGCTGATCTTTCTTCTACTTCATTTCTGTTCCATTCCAGGTACACATTCCTTGGGCTTGTCTACTCTTGTACTAGAAATGAAATGAAAGACCACTTTGAATTCTGTCGTCGAAGCCATTACATAAGTGATTTTGTTAGTTATTTATTAAACTAAAGACTGTTAGGTGAAATAGAAATTGTGCTGTTAGTCATTGAGGGTTTAAGAGTGCACATAGTCTTATATGCCTATTTAGTTCTTACTTTCAGCATGTACGAATTGAAGTAAAACCTGCTAGGCTTGTATTGTCCATCATTGTAAACTTGATTTATTTTTAGACTATTGATTTTTTAGTTTTCGTTATGCTTAACTAGTTTCTATTTTTGTTAGCATATATTTAGATTTGTGTAAGCAAAACTAGCCAATACGGATTGGGATTTTCTTTGATATTTTAAATAGGTAATTTGTTAAAGTCAAGTAGTTTAAGCATGTTTAAGGTATTAATTTGATTGATGTTAATTATTAATGCAAGGTGTTTTTGAATCATTTTCGAATTTCTTCATTTGATTTTCCCTTGAAATCTATTTGTACTTAAGCAAACAAGATAAGTTATCCCGTGCTTTAGATGCCAATGTTAGGTCGATTTTAATCGCATAGTCTTGATTTCGCTAATTAACATCGGATTAAGGACAGTGAACAATCTTACTTTTAATAATGCATCAAAGTGAATTATTTCTATTTCGCATATTTTGATCAATTTTTCGTTAGTTTATATCTTTTCATTCAATCTCCGGCCATAAGTCAAAAAGCAATGAAATAATACATCATTTGGTACGGTCCTTTAATTGGAAATAATTTGAAGGGATATACTGTTAAATAAATTGATTTTTTTTTGGTTTAGTTTTACAATGGCTTTAATCGGAATAGTTTCAAATAAGCAAAACCGGATACGTTTTTATTATTATTTACCTATCTGTCAAAAGTCCGAGTCTAATTTGTAATTAGTCTTTCTTTTGGTATGGTTTCAAATTAATAGAGCGGTTTAAAGTTTAATTAGAGCATATAATTTATAAGCATGTATAAAATCAGGTATTTTTAGCCATTTATAATAATTGAAGCGACCGTGCTAGAACCACGGGATCCGGGGTGCCTAACACCTTCCCTCGGGTCAACAGAATTCCTTACTTAGAATTTCTGGTTCGCAGACTTCATTTGGAAAGTCGAAAATTTCCTCGATTCGGGATTTAAATAAATCGGTGACTTGGGACACCTTAATTTATTCCAAGTGGCGACTCTGAAATAAATAGAATAATCCTGTTTCGAATATTGTCACTTAAATTAGAAAAACTCCCTCGTGCATTACCCTTCGGTGTAGGGCGCGCCAAAAGGAGGTGTGACAGACGCGAGTGGGGTCACACGAACTCAAAAGGGTATTTTGGGTTAGAGCATCGCGAACGCGTGACAAGCAATGCGAACGCGATGAAGGAAAATGCCTGGCAGTGAATTTAAAACCAGAACATAACAGCCGCGACCCCATAAACAAAAACGCCAATTTTGAGCTCCAAGAGAGGAAATTGTAGGGGAAACACTGGGATATCTTCGGGAAATCATCGGGGGTAATTTTCTTGACCTTAATTTGTTAGTTTATCATGAAATCCGTGATTATTTCACTGAAAATGGAAGATTAAAGGTGGGTTTGAGCCCTAGGCCTAAAATTTAGGAAATCTTTGATTTGAATGGGCAAACGGAGTCCGATTTTGATAAATTTTATATGCACGGACTCGTATTGAGATAAGGAACCCGGATATATAACTTTCGTGATTTTTTGATAAGCGTACCGAAAGTCGGATTTTGACAACTTGTGGGTTTTGATGTATTTTGAATTGTTTTGGTTGGGTAGTGCCCAATTGGCCTATTTTGATGTGATTCTATTGATTTTATCAGATACTACACCTTTGGAGGCCGACATTCGCGGCAAGAGAGTTGTCTCATAGCGGTTTTGTACCGGAGTCGAGGTAAGTGGCTTGTCTAACCTCGTGTGGGGGAAACTTTCACCCCTAGGATATTATGTGGTAGTTTAAATGCCTTGTACGCGAGGTGACGGGCATGTACATGCGCTGGTTGTTGTAACACACACTTTACTTGAATTGTCTGATTAGTGATATTCCTGCTCTTAGCTGATAAAAGCGTTACCTTACCTGGTATTAGCTAGAAAAGCACGATTAGCTAGGATTCAACATGTCTAATTGCCTAGTTGACTTACTTGAACTTCTTGATAAATTGTTGGCACTAGTTTCGGTGAAGTTGTAGTTAAACATATTATATTCTCTCTGTGTGTTTTCTTTATTTGATGTGTTGGTGGATTGCGGGTTCAATTCCCGGAGATACCAGGGCTGTGGGTTCGATTCCCAGAGACTCGAAGTGATATTGTTTATGGACTGCGGGTTCGATTCTCGGAGATCCTGAGTTGTTGAGATATGGACTGCATGTTTGATTCCCGGAGATCCTGACTTATTGAGATATGGGCTGCGGGTTTGATTCCCGGAGATCCTGAGCTATTGAGATATGGACTGCGGTTTCAATTCTTGAAGATTTTGAGTTATTGAGATATAGACTGCGGGTTCGATTCCCAGAGATCCTGCGTTATTGAGATATGGACTGCGGGTTCGATTCCCGAAGATCCTAAGCTATTGATATATTATTGAGATGTGGACTGCGGGTTCGATTCCTGGAGATCCTGAGATTTATTGAGACATGGGCTGCGGGTTCGATTCCCGAAGACCCAAGGGTTCTGTAATTGTTGTATTAATATTTCCTTGTTAGCTTAATTGTAGACGACTTGTAGCCTCTATCTTATTTTGCTGTTATTTCAGATATATCTCCTATTTCACATTGTTCGATATTATTATTATTATTATTATTATTATTATTATTATTATTATTATTATTATTCTCGGTTGGGCCCCGACCTTCCTCGTCACTACTCCATCGAGGTTAGGCTTGGCACTTACTGAGTACCGCCGTGGTGTACTCATGCTACTCTTCTGCACACTTTTGTTGTGCAGATCCAGGTACATCAGGACAGGCTCACACCAGGTGATTCAGCAGCATTTTGGGAGACCTCGAGGTATGATCCGCTACGTCCGTGGATCCGGAGGCCTTCCTTCTATTCTAGTGCTAGTAGATGTTTTTCCTTTATTCCGTTGTTAGATACTCCTTTTACACATAGAGCCACAGTTGTATTTCTCTTTTAATCTGTGTTGCCCGTGGGATTCCGTGGTCTTGGTGGTATTTTACATAGTGTGTTTGACGAGTGTATGTGCCAAGCGGCATGGATTTCATTCCTATTTATATCGTTTTTCAGCTATTTCTTGTTTAAAGTTCATAAACATGTATTTTCCTCAATGTGTTAGGCTTACCTAGTCGTGGGGACTGGGTGCCGTCATGACATGTTCACGATTGGTGAACTAGGGTCGTGACAAGTTGGTATCAGAGCACTAGGTTCATAGGAGTCACGGGACATAGACCGGTTACTTAGAGTCTCGCTGATCGATACGGAGACGTCCGTATTTATCTACGAGAGGCTATGTAACTATTTAGGAAACTCTTCAATTCTTTGAATTCCTTATCGTGCGTCATTTATTCAGTTGAAGCCTATGTCATATGTTCTTTTGTATCCACTCGTGTATTGAAATTGCGCACTCGGCATCAAGTATGCGCCGACGGTTCGTGATGCCGCAGAGGGATTTCAAGGGAGTCAAGAATTTACTCAACCATTGTTACCGCGTGTCATCCATATCGATAATCCAAGAGAATTGAGAGATCTTCAATTGTGCACATGGGGGTGTACTAGGCTCTGACATTCATTTGATAAGTACGATCTTGAGAAGGTTCACTTAACTACCTAATCATCATGGTAATGGTAGAGTCACAAGGTGGATGTAGATCTAAAGATAGTTAGTGGTAATAAAGACTATATGGTTCATATGAGATATCTATTCAGCGAAGGATTCAACCAGCAGAGATACAGGGGGGAAATGAGTTTAACTATCTTAAGAAGGACATGTACCAAACGAATGTCTTGGACTGTCTTATGATGAAAATGTACAAATGATAAAGGCTATTGTCATGGATTATCAAGGTGTACCTTAAGGCTTCGTACCAAGTGAAAGGATTTCACTATCAACAATCAAATTATGGGTCATGTGTCATATCAGATTTGGCCTGCGATGTAATTAGGTGCTATTCAAAAAGTTCTTGAAAACTTGCGGATGGGCAAGAGTTGGAGCTCGTATGGTATGATGTTGGGATTTTTGATGTTCCTATGTTCCTAATAAACTCTACATTTTATTATCAGTAGGGAAATATTCGACAAAGGCTACATGGTGCTTCATAGCCGTGTGAGAATCATAGTGTGTTTTAAGATGTCGTTGGTAGAGAGTGCTCGGTGTATGGAGCGGGATGATGTTTGGTTGCATTGGAATGAGGTCATACCCTATGAGGTCAGAGTGCTAATAGTGCACAAGTGATTATGTTCACAGGATCAAGTGAGTTGTAGTTGAATAAGAGTCGATGACTTGAGAATGGTTTATATGTTCGAGAGTTGTGTAAGAGTGGCCTCGAGCTAAGTGGGAGAGTCCCACTGCTTACGATTGGGTCGCATGGTTAATTACCTGCGTGAATTCTGGGTATTAGCATATAATAGGTTATTACAGCTATGGAAAAGGGCCATGAGTGGTAATTTGAGTATATGAATTGTTGAATGCATGTTATGGTTAGCCTTACTGGCTCATGTTCAAACTTGAGGAAAGATTCATGATTTATGCCTCGTATAGGTGCAGGCTTCGCGGGAAGTGATTCCGCTGGGTGCTTTATCGAGAGGGTATTCATATGTTATAAACATTCAGTAGAGTTGGTTGCGTACTGGGCCAAGTCAGGGCCGGATGGTTCTCAATAGCGGTCCTAGTGAATTCAAGAGGTAAAGTGTGGTGTTTGATAATTCTGAGTCTATAAGTACAGTTGAGGCTCAAGCCTTTGAAGCAACTTAGGAAGAAAAGTACAAAAATAATATATGATGTTTTGACTTGTGGTGCAACATTTGGGAGGCGTGAAATGGTCGTCGTTCTTGAGATAGCATGGCCTCATGATTTCAGGTCATTCGGGGTGAGTGTGGTTGAAATAAGTTAGGTATTGAAGGGAGATATTCACATTATAAGGCAATCCAGGATAAACTGGAAGGAAGTAGATTGATTAGCCAAAGTTTAGTTTACATATTGATGTCAATGATCGGTTCATGTAATGTGGTCGAGGTATGCATGCGATTTGTGGCGATGCATTTGAGGCTTGTCGGCCGCAGGGATTGATGATATTCTGAAGTATTATTCTGTTCGGGCCTGTTATGAGTAGGCGGACCTCGGAAAGGGTTATGGTGGGTTGGACCACTACTTAGAGATTGGCATATTCAACGGTTATGAGAACTCGACGTGTGTTGCTATAGTTCTCCTGAAATGAGTTAAATGGAAGGTCTTATGTGACGAAGTATTAGCCTATCGTCAGTTCTAGAGTTGTGATGGAAATTGTGTCTATCGTATATCGGCACGTGAGGTGCGAGGAGTAGTATGAAATTTGAAGTAAGGACCAAGGTCACAGTTTGGTCAATGAATGTGATATAAAGAGCTCGGATGAGCAGGAAAGGAGTTTTAGTGTTTTGAGTAAGATGGGTATTAACATCAGTATCATTTGAGATCGGTATTCTGTGAGAAAGGCTTTGCATCCCGGTTAAGGACTCCTGATCGCTTTTCAGTGTTAGTGCAGCCGGTGAGTTGAATGTGCAGGCCGTTTAATTATTCGGAAGATGGTGGGAGATTGACCCACAAGAAGATTGTATAGGTGTGACTTGTAGTCACTTGATTGGTTAGAAATTTAAACCAAGTATGAGGATTTTGGTGATATCATCCATTTGAGAATTTATGCCCGGAGGGCACTCTGCTTATTGGGTTATAAGCCTGTGAAATACTATTGACTTAGCTTGGCACGACCAGGATAGACTTAAGGTCGGTGGATAGATTTAAATGTGGAAGTGAGCCTTGCGTCAGGCCGATTATGTTTCTTCTAGCAATGCGCCCTTTATGGAGGGATAGTCGCGGTCTTATTTCGCGGTTAGTTAATTCATGTAAAGGTACATTACGTCGTATGAGTTGTGAGATGGCTTGGTGAGTTCCTTATGTGTTGAGGTTCCGCTCAACGGTGATGTTATATGAGCATGATGGCTCTTGAGACTCAGATCTTATATCGCACCTCAGTTGTGCTTGAGTTTGTAGCCTATAGCGCTATATGTTTCATTGTGTCTGATATCATGCACCTTAGTGTGCTTATGATCGATATTCGGTATTTTGATGTGACGAGCTATTCAGCTCGACATATGACTCCTTGTGTGAGTTTTATATTGTTGGGATCGGGTGGCACACCGCCATGGTTATATTGTTGGGATCCGGTTGCACGCCACAACAGTGTGATGTTTATTTCAGTGTCTATAAATTGCTTTTATGTGTTCTGTTTCCTATTTTCCGAGGAGGTCCATGTTTATGTGAGAGTTGAATAGTTCTCTCTAGTGTTCGCCTTCCTTTGTATCACGTACGAATTAGTAGATTACTAGCACATTGTGTCATATTGTGGGACTTTTGATTATGTCTGACGTGGCTTATCGCCTGAGAAGTTTGTACTGGGTGAGATGAGATTATGTGATTTGGGGTCAGTGCAAATTGATTATATGAAGTATATTATAGAGGAAAGGATCATCCTCTGGTTTAGGACAAGGTAATGGATCTTGTCGGGAGTATAGACCCAATGAATTGTTGATTCAGTAGTTGGTTATGGATATCGGCACATCTCTTCCGCCGTGTCAGTATTGTAAAAGTTGGAACGAGACCTATGTAGATCATGAGGTGCAATGGGAGCATCTAATTCGTCGAATTTTGTGCTTGGATCATAAAATATTATCGTGGTCCTGTGGATTTTGTGTTGCAAGGTAAGAATCCAGCAAGGTTATGCGGTCATGTTTGAGGACGGCGTTTGAGTAAATTTGAGTGATCTCTTGATGAAAATAAGCCTGACATAGAAGTTCGGATGTTGGAATTAGGCTCTAAAACTTAATTGTTTGAACAAGAGGGAATATCTTCAGATTATATCAGGCCAATGTGCTCAGCCGAGTCCTAGATTTATTGGCCCTTTTGAGATTTTGAGGCGTGTTGGGGAGGTTGCTTATGAGTTGGCCTTACCTCCCAGCCTAGCCGGAGTTCACCCCGTATTTC
This sequence comes from Nicotiana noctiflora, assembly GCA_032618575.1. Taxonomy (NCBI): domain Eukaryota; kingdom Viridiplantae; phylum Streptophyta; class Magnoliopsida; order Solanales; family Solanaceae; genus Nicotiana; species Nicotiana noctiflora. The sequence goes on along the minus strand of JASVEL010010660.1, from coordinate 277,966 downwards.
ATGTCTCTATGCTCCGGAGATACCATGGTGACCCGTCGCATGTGTTGGATTTCACTTCTGTTCAGCTAGACAACGATCTGTCTTATGTTGAGGAGCCAGTAGCAATTCTAGAGAGGCAGGTCAGGAAGCTAAGATCAAAGAACATCGCTTCAATAAAGGTTCAATGGCAGGGTCAGCCGGTCGAGGAGGCGATTTGGGAGACCGAGCAGGATATGCGCAACCAGTACCCTCATCTTTTCACCACTCCAGGTATGCTTTCTATGCTCGTTCGAGGACGAGCGAATCTTTTATGTGTGGGAAGATGTAACGACCTGGCCAGTCGTTTTAGAAAATTATGCCCCGATCCCCAATTTAACTGTTCCCCCAAGTTCATTTCTACTATTGTGGTTTGCCGGGAGAGTCGGTTCTGAAATTTGGAACATTTTGGGACACTTAGTCCCTAAATGAGAGATTTGAAGTTAGAAAATGGTCCGTAGTCGGAACAGTGTCAAGACGACCTCGCAATGGAAATCCGATGGTTCCATTAGCTCCGTTAGGTGATTTCGGGGTTGGGAGCGCGTCCGGAATGTATTTTGGAGGTCCGTAGCTCAATTAGGCTTGAAATGCCAAAGTTGGAAATTTTGACGAACCCGAATGATAGGTGAGATTTTGATCTGGGGGTCAGAATAAGATTTTAACAATTTCTGTAGCTTCGTTATGTGATTTTGGATATGTCCGCAAATTTTCAGGTCATTCGGACGTCGTTTGGTCGGGTTTTTGATTGAATGTTAGTTTCGGAAGTTTCGAAGAAACTTAGGCTTGAATCCGTGTGTAATTGGTGATTTTGATGTTTAAGATGGTGTTTTTATGATTGGAACAAGTTCGTATCATGTTTTGGAGTATGTTGGTGGCTTTCGTTGGGGTCCCGGGGGCCCTCGAGATGAATTCGGACCATCATCCGGCATTTTGAAACATGAAAATTCTGCGGAAAAACTGCAGATCACTGGGCAGGATTTAAGCCATCGCGTTCGCGAGGGCCAGGCTCGCGTTCACGTAGGCTGGGTGCTGCAGAGCATCATGTTCGCGTCCAAGGGCGTCACATTCGCGTAGTGGAAGAAGGAGAGGCATCGCGTTCCCGATCTCATGGTCGCGTTCACAAAGAGCAAAATCGGGTGGATGAGGAAAAATGTCATCGCGAATGCATGGCTCAGCGCCGCGTTCGCAAAGGGATAGCCGGTCTGTGCATCGCGGACGCGAGTGGGGTCATGCGAACGCGAAGGGTGTTTTGGGTCATAGCATCGCGAACGCGTGACAAGCAACGCGAACACGTGACAAGCAACGCGAACGCGATGAAGGAAAATGCCTGGCTGTGAATTTAAAACCAGAACATAACAGCCGCGACCCCATAAATAAAAATGCCATTTTTGAGCTCCAAGAGAGGAAATTGAAGGGGAAACGCTGGGATATCATCGGGAAATCATTGGGGGTAAGTTTCTTGACCTTAATTCGTTAGTTTATCATGAAATCCGTGATTATTTCACTGAAAATGGAAGATTAAAGGTGTGTTTGAGCCCTAGGCCTAAAATTTAGGAAATCTTTGATTTGAACGGGCAAACGGAGTCCGATTTCGATAAATTTTATATGCACGGACTCGTATTGAGATAAGGAACCCGAATATATAACTTTCGTGATTTTTCAATAAGCGTACCGAAAGTCGGGTTTTGGCAACTTGTGGGTTTTGATGTATTTTGAATTGTTTTGGTTGGGTAGTACCCAATTGGCCTATTTTGATGTAGTTCTATTGATTTTATCAGATACTACACCTGTGGAGGCCGACATTCGCGGCAAGAGAGTTGTCTCATAGCGGTTTTGTACCAGAGTCGAGGTAAGTGGCTTGTCTAACGTCGTGTGGGGGAAACTTTCACCCCTAGGATTTTATGTGGTAGTTTAAATGCCTTGTACGCGAGGTGACGGGTGTGTACATGCGCTGGTTGTTGTAACACACACTTTACTTGAATTGTCCGATTAGTGATATTCCTGCTCTTAGCTGATAAAAGCGTTACCTTACTCGGTATTAGTTAGAAAAGCATGATTAGCTAGGATTCAACATGTCTAATTGCCTAGTTGACTTACTTGAAATTCTTGATAAATTGTTGGCACTAGTTTCGGTGAAGTTATAGTTAAACATATTATATTCTCTCTGTGTTTTTTCTTTATTTGATGTGTTGGTGGACTGCGGGTTAAATTCCTGGAGATCCCAGGGCTGTGGGTTCGATTCCCAGAGACCCGGAGTGATATTGTTTGTGGACTGCGAGTTTGATTCCCGAAGATCCTGAGTTATTGAGATATGGACTGCGAGTTCGATTCCCGGAGATCCCGAGCTATTGAGATATGGACTACGGGTTCGATTCCCGGAGATCCTGAGTTATTAAGATATGGATTGCGGGTTCTATTCCCGGAGATCCTGAGTTATTGAGATATGGACTGTGGGTTCGATTCCCGGAGATCCTAAGCTATTGATATATTATTGAGATGTGGACTGCGGGTTCGATTCCCGAAGTTCCTGAGATTTATTGAGACATGGGCTGCGGGTTCGATTCTCGGAGACCCATGGGTACTGTCAATGGGACTGTGGGTTCAATTCCCACAGGTCCTGGACTTGTTAATTGAGTTTTGTTACTTGTTGTTAGCTTAATTGTAGACGGTTGCAGTAATCACTTTATTGTTGTTATTTCGGAATTATTATCATTTAAAATGCTTATTATTGTTATTATCATTTTGTAATTGTCTTCTCTCAGTAGGGCCCTGATCTTCCTCGTCGCTACTCCATCGAGGTTAGGCTTGGCACTTACTGAGTATCGCCGTGGTGTACTCATGCAATTCTTCTGCACACTTTTGTTGTGCAGATCCAGGTACATCAGGACAGGCTCATACTAGGTGATTCAGTCGCATTTTGGGAGACCTCGAGGTATGATCTGCTACGTCCGCGGATCCGGAGGCCCTCCTTCTATTCTAATAGTTTTAGTAGATGTTTTTCCTTCCTTTTGTTGTTTAGATACTCTTTACACATAGAGCCACAATTGTATTTATCTTTTAGTCTGTGTTGCCCGTGGGATTCCGGGTCTTGGTGGTATTTTACACGGTGTGTTTGACGAGTGTATGTGCCAAGCGGCACGGATTACATTCCTATTTATATCGTTTTTCCGCTATTTCTTGTTTAAAGTTCATAAACGTGTATTTTCCGCAATGTGTTAGGCTTACCTAGTCGTGGGGACTGGGTACCGTCATGACATATTCACGATTGGTGAACTAGGGTCGTGAGAAGTTGGTATCAGAGCTCTAGGTTCGTAGGGAACATCAAAGAAGGCTGAACCCAAACATGAAGGAAGTGGTGAAGAAAGAGGTAATAAAGTGGCTAGACGCGGGAATTATTTTCCCAATATCTGATAGTAGCTGGGTTAGCCCAGTTCAATGTGTGCCAAAGAAAGGTGGCATGACGGTGGTAAAAAACGAGAACAACGAATTGATCTCAACAAGAACCGTTACCGGGTGGAGAATATGCATGGACTATAGGAAGCTGAATCTAGCCACCCGCAAGGATCACTTCCCACTTCCCTTCATTGATCAGATGCTTGATAGGTTGGCAAGGAGGTCACACTTTTGCTTCCTGAATGGGTACTCGGGGTACAATCAAATTTCCATAGGCCCCGAGGATAGAGAGAAGACCTCCTTCACAAACCCATATGGCATTTTTGCCTTTAGGAGGATGCCATTTGAACTATGCAATGCACCTACCACATTCCAAATGTGCATGATGGCTTTATTCACCGACATGGTGGAAGATATTATGGAGGTGTTCATGGATGATTTCTCAGTGGTAGGGAATTCATTCGATGAATGCCTTGTCAATCTAACAAGAGTGCTGAAGCGGTGCATGGAGACAAACCTAGTGCTAAACTGGGAGAAGTGCCATTTTATGGTACAAGAAGGTATAGTTTTGGAGCACCGGGTTTCAAGCAAAGGTATTGAGGTGGACAGAGCTAAAGTAGATGTCATTGCAAAGTTGCCTCCACCAACATCCGTCAAGGCCATTAGAAGCTTTCTTGGACACGCCGATTTTTACCGGAGGTTCATTAAAGACTTCTCCAAAATCTCAAACCCTCTATGTAAGTTACTTGAAAAAGATCACCCCTTTTTATTTTCTGATGAGTGCAAGATTGAATTTGAGGAGATGAAGAAGAGGTTGGTCACAACACCCATCATTATTTCCCCCAACTGGGAGCAACCTTTTGAGCTGATGTGCGATGCAAGTGATTACGCAGTGGGGGCAGTGCTTGGCCAAAGGAAAGACAAGTTGATGCATCCAATCTACTACGCTAGTAGAACATTGAGTGGAACACAACTGAACTACATAGTGACGAAAAAGGTGATGCTGGCGGTAGTGTTCGTGTTCGACAAATTTAGGTCCTATCTCATAGGATATATGGTAATAGTATACACTGACCATGCAACATTAAGTTACTTAATTGATAAAAAGGACTCTAAGCCGCACCTAATTCGTTGGGTGCTGCTTCTACAAGAGTTCGACCTTGAGATACATGACCGGAAGGGCACCGAAAATCAAGTCGCTGATCATTTGTCATGACTTGAAGGAGATGAAATTGTTAAAGAGAGTGGAGAAATTCTGGAAACCTTTCTAGACGAGCAGATGCTCACTACCACTCTCCTTACAGCGCCATGGTATACAGATTATGAAAATTACCTGGCTAGTGGTATAGTTCCTCATGACCTATCATCGGTCCATAGGAAAAGATTTTTTTTTGTGAAAGCCAACTTTATTATTGGGATGAACCCTATTTGTTTAGGATATTCCTCGATAACATGATCCGGAGATGCGTCCCCGAGATCGAACAATCTTCTGTTTTGCACGCGTGTCATGCTTCCGCCTATGGTGGCCACTTTAGAGCAGTGCGAACATTTGCCAAGATACTTGAGGCCGGTTTCTACTGGCCAACGGTGTTTAAAAATGCACACTTGTGGGTGAAAAGATGCAATGAATGTCAATGCACCGAGAATATTTCTAGCGTCATGAGTTGCCGATGAACCCAATTCAACAAGTGGAAGTGTTTGACGTCTAGGGAATAGATTTGATGGGTCCCTTTGTCAGCTCATATGACAATAAGTACATCCTTGTTGCGGTAGACTATGTATCCAAATGGGTGGAAGCGGTAGCATTACCCACCAATGATGCTAAGGTGGTGGTGGGATTTCTGAAGAAGAATATTTTCACCCATTTTGGGACTCCATGGACAATCAGTAGTGATGGGGGCATGCATTTTTGCAACCGGGCATTCGAGAAATTGTTGGCCAAATATGACGTGAAACAATGGGTGGCTACTCCATATCACCCGCAGAGCAGCGGGCAAGTTGAGGTCTCTAACAGGGAGATAAAAAATGTGTTGACAAAAATAGTGAACGCCACGAGGACCGACTGGTCCAGGAAGCTCGATGATGCATTATGGGCATATAGGACAGCATTCAAGACACCAATCGGCATGTCACCATAAAAATTTGTGTTTGGGAAAGCTTGTCATCTACCCGTGGAACTAGAGCACAAAGCATGGTGAGCACTGAAACAATTAAATCTTAGTTGGGATGAAGCGGGAAAATCTAGAGTCACCGGGTTGCATGAGATGGAAGAATTCCGGTATCTGGCCTTTGAAAGCACAAGACTATAAAAAGAGAGGATGAAGCGGCTTCATGACCAGAATATCATAGAGTGTAACTTCAAAACCGGGGACAAGTTACTTTTATATAACTCAAGATTAAGGTTGTTCCCGGGCAAACTAAAATCAAGGTGGTCAGGCCCTTTCCGGGTAATTGAGCCATTACAATCGGGCGCTGTGGAAATCCAAACTATTCATGGCTCATGCACATTCAAAGTAAATGGACAGCGGTTGAAACGATATGCTGGCATGGATGACATCGATGAGAAGGTGGAACTAAGGTTAGAGGAACCTCAAAGCTCTAGCGAGCCTTGAAATGCGCTAAGTTAAATCAGGCGCTACATGGGAGGCAACCCACGAATTTGTTGTAAGTGTAGCCATTATAGTTAGTCTATACAAATAAAAAAAACTTCTGCTGTTGCCAGGCGAAAAAAATCAGAGAGACTGATTTTTCGCGGTTCATCTGCGATCACGGACGGACCGCGGAAAAACAACCCCTCTGATTCTCACCTTTCGCGGCCCCACCGCGGCTGACCGCGGTCAGACCTGCCAAGCGCCAAAAACAAAACAAATGGTCAATTAATTCCCCCTCCCCCCATTTTAATTGCCCTAACTCCCCCTCTCATAATTCCCCAATTCATCTGCCCCCCTTCCCCATTCTCTCTCTAAAACCCTTAAACTCTCCTCCTTCTCTCTACTCCTTATTCTCCAAATCCTATATACTCCTCCACCATTTTCTTCATCATCTCCACCTTCTCCACTTCCCAACCTTCTACTAGTAAGTTTTTCTTCTTGTATCTTTCTTTTTTAGTTTTTCTCCTTAGTTTTTGTAGAATTAATTAGTTTAGACAATTTTAGTTTAACACACTTTAATTGTAGAATTACTACCTTGCTAGTATTTAGTAGTATATATAGAAATTAACTTTTTTAGTATATTACTAGTATGATTGTTGTATATTATGTTCGGGATGTTGGTATATTTGGTGTTGTTGTTCCAATGTGTTTCATTGTGTTACTTATGTGGTCTTGGAGACCCAATGTGGTGGTTGATTTATTTGGTGATTGGGTTGGCCATAGTTGGCAAAAGTATGTTGTAGTATTTGGGTATTGTATTGTTGGGGGAGATATTGCCTAAATTTGTGGTTGTTTGTTGTTGTGTATAATTGGAGATGGTGTATATTTAATTGGGTCATGTTGGAATGCCACAAGAAATAAGTGTGGGGTGCATTAGGTAACTTGGTGAAGTTGATAGAAAATTGGGCAATGGTAGGAGTTATGGTATGATAGCACTAAAGGAAATATTGTAATAGTCCACGGATGGTGAAGTCTGAGCAGCCAACCGATGTACTAACGTGATGGAAATTTTTGGTTGTTTCTTTCTTGTGCAGGATTATGGATCCTAAAAGATCAAGGAATGCAGCAAGCTCGTCTAGGGGACTGACCTATGACGAGTCTCGATTCACAGGCGAGGAAGCGGAAGCAGTCTTTCATGCCAAGTCTACTAAAGCTTGGCTACAGGAGATTGAAATTGACAGGATGGCTATCTGGGCTGAAAAGCCCGATATGTACGAGGAGATCCGACACAGAGAGATGGAGTTCCTGTTCGATGAACCGACCCTCATCAACAAAATGCTAGTTAGGGAGTTCTATAAGAACGCACCCTATAGAATGACCAGAGAAGTCTTCGTCCGAGGTAAGTATGTCTGGGATCATGTACAACTATTAGGCAGGCTCTTAGACTGCCCGCTTTTACCGGTGACGTGGACTTTTACCATGATAGGCCTGGTGTCACTTGGGACACCTTGATTGAGGCCTTGTGTGTCAATGGTCATCCAGTATGGATAAGACGAAACACACTGCATTCTAATAGCTTCACCCATACTGCTAAGTGCTAGTTCACAATTATATGTAACCGGTTTCTGCCCTCAAGTAACACAACAGATGTGAACATTAATAGGGCATTGCTGACATGGTGCATTGTCACCCAGCAGGACACTGACATTGCCCGTATGATAGGTGACAAGATGGTGCTGAGGGGACCCCTCAAATCCAAGGGTTTCTACTACCCATCTCTTGTCACTACTCAGTGCCTCGGCCATCGGATTCCGGTACTACCTACGGATGGTGAGCTTCCTCTAAAAGCTCCATTCAAGGCCTCTCACATCTGGGTGGGTCGAGGCAATGAACCAATTGATCTAGATGCTGAGGATGACCCTGTGCCGGTTGTCCAGTCCCGAAATTCCATGAACTCCGCCGGACCTTCTAGGCAAGATCATCATGGAGCGGGCATATCTAGGTCTGAGTCTACTAGACCTATGCTTAGGTCTATGGAGGAGGAGGTTGCGAATTTACGCACCTCAGTGGATGGTTTACACACGCGGATGGACGCGATGTCCCAAAGGCAATCTAGGACTGAAAACAGGTTCATGGCATGTTTTCGAGCACTAGGTCGAGCATGTAATGTCGACCCCACCACCGCCTCCGACTCTGAGTGAGTCAGAGGTAAGTTTTCTCACCCTTCACAACTATACTTGTATTATTATTCCATGAGGACATGCCATGATTTTAAGAGTGGGATGGGAAACATATCTTGTATATGTTGTACATAGTAGTTGTAGTTGTAAATTATATTAGCTGACTTGGCCCGATGATGGACACTTGGCGACAGATTTCTTAAGGGTCTAAGTCAGAATAAAAACACAAAAAAGTCAAAAAATTTGATAAATCCAAAAATATGAGTAGAGGGCTCTTCCTGATGACGGACTATTTGGACAAGTACTCTTGAGGGAAGTAGTCCACGTAGTAATTTTTCTTTCTTTTATTTTCTTTTTCAAGGTAGTGTATCACCTTCCCCTTGGTTTTTCTTTTGACCACGGTTCTTTTCCAAGGGTTTTTTCTTGAACCGGGTTAGGTAGATTTTTCTTTTTAGGATTAGAGGGCAAAGGTTAACATGTAACCCCATGTATGCACATTAGCAAAACTAAAATGTACCTGAGAATGTTTTATCTAAACTTGACTGTAGATTCTAGGATATGCCTTAAATTGCACAATACAGCTTGCTTGAACGTTGATAGGACTTTGTAGATGAACCTGATTCTAAATGAGTTGCATGCTATTTTACATGATACCTAGAACTTGCCCCGTGTGTTTGCAAAGCGAAATAGAAGTTGTTCGGTTATAGAGATGATATAGGCATTTCTTTGTGTAACCCCTTAAATCAATAAACTGTGAATTCACCTGTACATAGTATCCTAGTTAACCCCTTTGAGCCTAAAGCCTATTCTTTGATAACCCTTGAATGTTTATAAAAATCTATATCATATATTGTTCTACTTTACCTCCTAGAAGCACTTGTGTTGTAACGAATATGCAAAAGTCTAAATGTGGGTTGAAGGGAAGTTGAAAAAGGGAAAATCAAGAATGAATGGTAGAAAATGGTGAACTAGCAAAATAATGTAAATGAGTTGCAAAGAAATGATGAAAAAAAAATATATCAATGTATATATGTAAAATAAGAAGGCCAGTTACACCAACAGAAAAGAAAGTTGGCGATTAAAAGTGAATAAAGGTGAAGGAATGTTTAGGGGAGGCATAATGAAAAAGTCTAAAGGGAAGTTGTGAAAAAGAAAGAAAGTGCTTAGGGAGGTTAGCTACTATAACCAAAAGTATCCTACCCGCCTCATAGCCAACATTACAACCCTTAAATACCTCTTGATCTATGATTGAATAACTCAATTAGTGGAGTATTACACTAGGGGCAAGCCTATGCTGTATCTGTATGCATATAAATGTTCTTTGTTGAGAGTGAGTGAATTTTTCCTATATCTATAAGTTCCATGTTCTAAATTGTTTATGTGTGGGAACTTCTCTCAATAAATTATATGAGGGCATGTAACTCAGGAAGGAAAAGGTAAATTTGCAGGTCTGTGATAATAAATAGAGTAAGCAATAATGTGCTGGCATGTGAGTTTATGGTGAGGTAAGGATTGTGCATGTCTTAGGTTAATCATGAAAGATAGATTTTGTGACATATTTTGGGAGAGACATTAATAAAATTTGCCTAAAGTGTGATTAAGGTTGCTCGAGGATGAGCAAAGGTTTAAGTGTGGGGTATTGATAATAGGTGAGGACTATAATTATGCCCTAAATAATCATGCTTTATTGTTGATTTGATATTCTTTATAATGACAAAATGCTTTTATTAGTGTTTTTGGTGTGTTATAGGTACACATGAGCCATTGGAGACTAAAAGAGCAGTTTTGGAGTCATAAGATGGTAAAAAGGCCAAGTGTAGAGGAAGAGTGTAGTTTGCATTACAAAATAGGAAGAAGAACCCGCGATACTATTCATTCGCGGATGAACCACGAAAAAAGAGGCTCAGGAAACCTCAACAGATTCAGATGATGTGATTATTCGCGGTCCATCTGCGACCGCGGACGGACCGCGGGCGAGGCCAAAATTCTGAAGGCTAAACTTGTCAATATGCAATTTTTGTATCCTAAACCCTCTATATAATTATAGGATTCGCCCAAGAGAGGCAAGTATTGTATTATTCACTACTTTTGCAAGTAAATTAGTAAGAGAGAACTCTTTCAACATCTTTCTTTCTTTTATATTGAATATTTGATTATGAATTCAATTATCTATCTTGTTTCTTTGATTATGAGTAGCTAATTCTTTATCTAATGTTTTGATGGAACCTATTGAGTGATGAACTTCTGGGTTATGTGATTAAAAATTGTTAGCTAGATTTCTATTTGTTCAACTTCGTTCTTGTTGTAGTTAATTGATAGAGCTCTCAATTAGCGATGCCTATTTAGTGTGCATAACTTGGAAAAGAGTGCATGTTTAGGTATATTGTTGAACAAAACCACACCTAAATTATTGGAGGAATCTATAATTTTAGGCGTAAAGGTGGGATTAGGAATAATGAAACCTTGAGTGCAATCTAAAGTGAACTATTCAAATTAAAGCTAGCTAGGGTAGCTCGGGAGAGTGCACTAATAAATTATTGTGGTTGCTCGGGAGAGAATTACGGTAAAAATAGAGTTCATGATTGATAGAATAATATTGAATATTTGTATGAGCATAAAAAGAAGGTATTCCATCAATAGGAAATCAATACCTTAGTCTTTCTCTTTATTATTTACCCAACATTCAATTCTTTCATTTATGTCTTTAATTCTTGCACAAGTTAGTTGTTATAAAACCTCCATAAAAATATATTCAAAGTTTGTGAAGCTAATTCAGAAGTGTTCTTGGGTTGTGGAAGTTGTAGTTGGTAGGTTAATTCCCTGTGGGATCGACTCTAGACTTAATTGACCGGATTATATTGACTACGACCGTTGCTTGGACGTGAATCAAGTCCATTAATTATTTCCTCCATTATTGACTACCTTAAGAGTTTTTTGGTAGAAATTGAAGAGTATTTTGATGGTAATTGATTGGAGGTTAGTCTCATGACCTAGAAACATCGTTTTATTGAAGAATCAACCTTTAATTCTCGGAAATTGGGATAAAAATTGGAAGAACTAGGCTTGGTTTTTGAAATAAAAACTTGGGATTTGAAGGGGCATTTGAACTCCGATTTTGATAAATTTGATATGTACGGACTCATGGCGAGACGAGGAATTCGGTGATGCAATTTTCGTAATTTTTCGAGAAGTGGGCCCGAGGCTCGGGTTTTGCAAACTTCGTGGTTTTTGATATTTTTCGAGTCTTTTCGATTGGGTTATGATTCATTAGACTATTGTGATGAATTCCTTATGGTTTTGATTAGATTCAACACACGAGGAGGTCGATTCGAGAGGAAAAGGCTTATCAAGCTAGACTTTTGGCCGGCGAGAGGTGAGTAATGACTTTAAATGGTGTCCTGAGGGCTTGAGACCCCTGATTTGCACAACTTGGTGCTTTGTTGAGATGAGACACATGATCAATAACGAGCGCAGATCATTTACTATTGGGGACTGTGACTTGGTCCAGTCCAGATACTATTGTACCGCGTATTAGCTATGAATTGTTGTTTTTTTCACTATGATTTGGGCTTGTTGCTATATTTGGGGCTTATTATCGACTGTTTGAACTCTTTATGAACTATCATCACTATTTTCCCTCACTATTTAAAATATTATTTGAACTCATCCATGTGATTTACGCTTTTTCATGAACTCAGCTATATTTTACTCAAACTTAGAGTTTTAACTGATATTTGAACTATTGTTTGAGCTAAGTATTAGTTTTACTGATTCCTGTGGGGCTTTAGATTATTTTTTGACTGATTAAGGCCGAGGCACATATGTGAGGGCATGATGAGTGATGTGAGGAGGCTTCAGGCCTCGAGTGATATGTGAGAAGATTTTCAAGCCTCGAGTGTATTGTTAGAAGGCTTTCAAGCCTAGTATTGATATTGTTCAGGCTTTCAAGCCTTATTGATAGTGGTTGGGCTATAGGAGCCCCTCCGGAGTCTACACATCCACATTGAGCGTGGGTACCCATGTGATTGAGAGTGAGCCCTGTCACACCTCCCTTTTTACTACCCTTTTTATACCGATCCTTTTGAAAAGATACGTTGGGTATACCTCAATGTCCAAATACCCGAGAAGGATATAATAACAAAGAGGAAGGAGTTTTTCCAAATAAAGGACAATCGGTTCAGGATTTTTATTTAATTTTTCAGAGTCGCCACTTGGGAAGATAATGGTGTCCCAAGTCACCGGTTAATCCCAAATCCGAGGAAACTGACTCTGTTATTACAGTCTGCGAAACAAAAAGCTGGATAAGGAATTCTGTTAACCCGGGAGAAGGTGTTAGGAACTCCTGGATTTCGTGGTTTTAGCACGGTCGGTCAACCATCGTTCTCAAATTTATTGACTTGTTATATACTTTTAGCAATATGTATGTGTTTCCAAATTTGGTATTTTTTAAGAATTGCGACGTCGCGAAAACATATTTCGGGTCACACCGCAACCAGTACGCCTGTGACTTTAATACATTTCGGCTTTGCCGTGATTTAAGATTTGAATTGCACCAAGTGCACACTCGTATTAAGGAATGTATATTAAATCGTGCCTAAATAACGTCTAACGGCTTTTTAGATTTTTTGGGAGAGGCTATGGAATTCACTATTAGCCTTCCCAAATCTATGGGGGCCCCACTGTTCTGGTATCGTGTGGGCTCATCCTGATTTAATTTTGTAGTCCATACTTATTGTATCACTATGTTTTTCTATCAATGTTTTTCCCTTAATTATTATTAATCAAATGTAGTTCCAGAAAGTGAGTCCAGGCCATTGTTGTTCCATTGTTATTGGGCATGGACTTCCGGATCTATACTTAATGGATTATCACATATATCTGGGTCTTAGTGACCTAGACTGGCTTTGGGCTTTTGTTTAATAGCCCAGTGAATTTTCGAATACATTCCAGGCCCACGTCGTACATTAGGCCCAGACCAAATTGAAGCAATAATAATAAAAACAGAAACAAAGAACTTATAACAAAATAGACATCTGGAATTAAGAATGAATTCGAATGGCGCTTTATTTATCAAGGAGAAATCACTATACAAATTGACAATGTTAACTCTAAATCATAACTGTCTAATGTACATGAGAATTGAATTAGTAGACTGCTTTTACTTTGGTTTCTAGTAATGAATTTATAATTAGTATCTGAATTTCCTACTAATTAAGAGATTAGTAGATTATTAGACTATATAAAGCGTGATTAATCTAAATGGTTAAACTACTTATATACAACATTCAAATTATTTAAAGCTAAAACGAGTCATTCACAGATGCACAGTTACACTACTGGGTTTACTATGAATCTAGCATGTTTGATATCACAAAGTCAGTCTTAATTGAGTTATTACTTCATTTAGTTGTTTCTCTTTTAAGCTTACTCAAATCCAGTTATCAATCCCCAAATCAGATTACCTACGTGAGTTGATTGAAATTACTTCTATGAACTTACTGTCATCGATTCATATTAGGGTTATCTAGCCTTGTTTTGCGATTTTTACCGATTTAGCTAAGCGATCTAACTACTGCGACTGTACTTCTACTATTTTACTATTTATTATATTGTTTTTATCTGGACTTTAACTTATACATATAATGCTACACTAATGAATTTCAGATCTACATTAATACTAGATAACTAATTAGAAAACAGTAAATACAAAAGACAATCAGAGACTTTAACACTTGAAACTTCATTTCATCACAGCTTCTTCATTACATAGCCTTGAACAAACGCGTACCTGATTCAGCAAAGTAACTCAATGAGTTCTAAGGGGAGCAGAAATAGGCACAACAATTAACTCGACAGGCAATGCAACAGTGAAGATTTGAGTTCCGAATGAGCGAATAATAACATAACAACAACAACAAGAGACTCCAGCAAAATAAGCAGAAATTCCAAACAGACTCCAAATGTGAACTTCAGCTAGAGAAACCAGCCAACTTTACTCTATATTTCTGCATATTGTTTCTCTGAATTCTTCTATTGAAAAACAACCCTTAAACTAGTCCTGGAAGGGGGTATTTATAGGTGTAGAGAGGTGAATTTTTTAGGGGGTAAAAGGTAGAGAATAATCCCATTTCTCTCCCCTCCTAATTTACATAATCTTACACTTTACACCCTAAATCTGTTACAAGATCTCTTCCAGCATGTGCTGGAAGGTTCTTTTTGATTTCATTTTGGGGTTTTTACTAAGGTACCCCTGCTTGTTATTATTTTTTTACTGAATTACCTTTTTTATAAGACCATTATGCCCTTAAATCTCTATAGAATTGCAGAAATCAGTAGCACAAAGGTCTTATATATCCCTATAGGCTCTATTATATCTACCAATTTGCCATTTTATGTTTCTTATATGTCCTTGAAGGCATTGCTTATTTACCCGACCTACCTAGGTCAAGTTTTCATAGATTTAGCTCTTATTTAATTAATGGCCAGCCTTTGTATCAAAATTTAAGTATAGGCCATATAAGACTTGAGAATTATTTCAATTTTAACCAGTGTTGTTTCATTTCTATTATTTAGACTGATTTGCAAGACTAGCCTGCTTATTATCCTATTAAACTATTAAGATTTAGCGAGTCCCAAGATTGGACTTGGCTTTTGCAGTTGAGGCCCACTACAGACATGGCTGGGACCTTTGCAGGTCTAACCACTAATGATCAGTGTCATGTTGGGCCATGGTAAGTCTTAGTCTTTCAGACTTAGACCAATTTATTGCACTACTGGCCTATTTAGGTGTTAGCGAGTGTGTGAGACCTAATAGAGTAGGTCAATTGCAAAATTGACCACTCTTGGTCACTTATTAAACTTGTAGCCTATTTTTTGTGATT
This sequence comes from Nicotiana noctiflora, assembly GCA_032618575.1. NCBI lineage: Eukaryota > Viridiplantae > Streptophyta > Magnoliopsida > Solanales > Solanaceae > Nicotiana > Nicotiana noctiflora. The sequence continues at coordinate 262,906 of JASVEL010010660.1, read as the reverse complement.
TTCAGTTTTAGCCTATTAACACATGTTTCAATTCAACCACTTATAAGTCTTAATACTATTGCAGCTATGACCAATTCACCTAGGCATGATAGGTATTAACAGTGTTCACATTAACACAAAGCTATTACAAACATAGCCAGTTTTCACAAATAATTGCACACATAGCCAATGAAATCAGAGTTGTTTATCAATTAATCAAAATTCAGAGAAAAGGGTTGAGTATTGTTTAATCCCAATCAATAGACTTACAAGCTCACATTTCACAACACAGTATTAATTAACCATAAAACAAGCTTAGTTAAAACTTCTTTATGCTAAATGAACCACTGAAAAATCCCAAATCATACTTAAGAATGTTCTAGACATAAACACACATAAGTAAAAACCCATAAAGCAGTAAAAGAAGAGAACATGGTTTGCCAAGATCAAAGAACAACCAAACTTAAACAAAAAAGTTCTAATAGTTACCCTTAAACAGAGTAGACATGGAGAACAAACAGAGAAAGTCCATAATCTAAACATACGAGTGATGAAAGATATAAAAGATGATAAAAATTCAGAACAAATGAACGAGATTTCTCAAAGAACAAACCCTAATCTTAAACATGCAGTCTAATATAACAAGAGATAACATATGAATATAGACAAGATAAAGAAGAATAGATCTTTTAACCAGAAAAACAAACAAACAAACTAAAAATCTTCAAAGACTAAGAAAAACCCTAGTTCATGCGACTAATTTATCACAAGCATGCTGAAGACACAGAAGATGACAAGAAAATAACAAAGAAAGCAAGTAAAAAAAGCAAACAGAGGAAAAGGTACTTAGCTCGCAGGGACTGTCCCCTGAGCTTCCTATTTTCCTTTTCTTTTTTCTTCTTTTCTTTTCCAGTCTTTCTTTTTTTTTTCTTTATTCTGTTTCTGATTTTTTTTCAGACTTCAAGATGAAGTCTTTTATTGTTTCAATGGTATAAATGGGTTTGGGGTATCAAGAGAGAGAGGTTTTGTTAAAAGGTGGATTTTTAGGTCGGCTGGAGTTAGGGTTCCGGCGACCTATTTTTGAAGATTCGAGACGGAGGAGGGAGATTCGAGGGAAACCAAGTATGGGGGAGGGGGGGGTGATAAATCAGGTATTGAGGGTGCTATGGTGTTAAGTTGGGAAGGTTTTTCATAGATTTGGTCATCGGCGGTGAACTCCGATGACCGGAGTTTCAAGAAGGGGAAGGGTTCTTGGGGTTTCATGGGGTTTTGGTTAGGGTTTGAGACGGAGAAGAAGAGAAGAGGAGAGGAAGGAGAAATGGTGTGGCCGGAGACCGTCGTGGAGAAGGCCAGTCTTCATGGCCGGCCGATGTTGGAGAGGGTGAAGAAGATGAAGAGGAGAGGGAAAGGGCGGCTAGGGTTAAGAGGGGTGTAAAATGGCCGGTCTCAATAGAGACATGGGCCTTATATACTCGGGGATCCTGAGGAGCTTTTGGCCGTTGGATCATTGATGATCAACGGTCAAGATTGGCATTTACCAAACGACACCGTCTTGACTCAAATGAGTGGCCAGCTTTCAACCGTTAGATCACAAGCTTTGTACGGCTGAGATTTGATCTCACAGTTTAAATAAGTAATTAATAATCAGCTAATTTCTCCGCCGTTGCTGAGATTAGCGTTACTTATTGAACTTGACCGGCTCTTTTGGGCCAATGTTTGGGCCACTAATTCTGAATTCATTAAGCCCAATATTATTGTATTTTTGTGTTTTCTTAGTATTTTAATTAATTTGTGATAATTTCTTTTTGTATTTTCATTTTTTTTCTTTTTTGTATTATCTAAATTACTCAATTTCCTACCTTCACTAATTTTCTGACATTTTTTGGTAATTTTCTACTATTTTTCCCTAATTTCCGTTATTAATGCTATTTTTTTGTTGATTTTTTCCTTAAACTACATTAATTAAAAAAACATGTATTTCACCTATTCTTTTTATTTTCTACTTTCTAATTATTCAAACACACAAAATGTATCTAATTTCAATCAATACATGCAATTGCACTAAAATTATATTATTAAATTTGTAGTTTTATTGCCTAGTGCAAAAATCACGTGCTCACAGCTGCCCCTCTTTGCTCAGGAACACGAAGAGTTTCAGTGCAAAGACAAGTGAGCAGTAATGAGAGAATTTTTCCCACTGGCATATTCCGTAAGAAGCATTTTGAAAACCGTTTGTCCGCACCCTGCTTTAGAGGTTGCCTACATATCCTGGGCTAAACAGGAATCAGGTCAGTGTAGTTCGGGAAGGTCTGGCAGTTAAAACTACCAGACTTACTGTTGCATTGACACTGTTAAGACATGCTGACCTACTCCTTATTACACCGGGGGGTGTAAATGCAAAATGAAGACTATAATTCTACGAGTTACAATTGCTCATATCTATCTTCTTGTCTCTATATTCTTCTTTGTCTCTTTTTCCTTGATTGTCTGTGCGACTGCCTTTTTTTTGTTGATTTTCTTTTCCTTGCTTCCTCATTTTTTTTTGATTTTCGATGGTACTTCTTGCCTTCAAACTGGTACCTGCTCAAAACAAAACAAAAACAACAAACTTTTCTTTCTGCCCTAGTATGGGCTCTTCATGTTACGGTGTTACTCATGTTAGCTAACATAAACCAAAATTGCAGAAATTAAAATTGCGGAAATGTATTCCCTTGTTATACAGGTGGGCGCCTGAACAGAAATTAAAATTGTAGAAATGTATTCCCTTGTTATACAGGTGGGCGCCTGAACAGAATTTAAAATTGCAGAGATGTATTCCCTTGTTATACAGGTGGGTGCCTGAACAGAAATTAAAATTGCAGAAATGTATTCCCTTGTTATACAGAATAAATGCCTTCGTCATTTCAATTCCAAAATCACAACAAAATACAATCATACAATTGAAAAGGAATCATACATAGTATATTTTGACCGCATCTGAATTGATAGCAATCTCTACGCATTTCCCTTCAATGTCTGTCAAATATAATGCCCCATTTGACAACACGCGTGATACCATAAATGGCCCTTGCCAGTTTGGCGCGAATTTGCCCTTTGCTTCAGCCCAATGCGGTAAGATACGCCTCAATACAAGTTGTCCAACTTCAAACTTTCGAGGACACACCTTCTTGTTATATGCTCTGGCCATTCTTTGTTGATACAATTGCTCGTGGCAAACTGCTGCCAACCTCTTCTCGTCAATTAGACTTAATTGTTCCAGTCGGGCTTTTACCCATTCCTTGTCATCTATCCCAGCTTTAGCTATGATTTTTAGTGACGGTATCTCTATTTCAGCAGGTATAACAGCCTCTGTCCCGTACACCAATGAATAGGGTGTGCCGCCTATAGAAGTGCGCACTGTTGTGCGATAACCCATAAGAGCGAAGGGCAATTTCTTGTGCCATTGTCTAGACTCCTCTACCATTTTCCTAAGGATCTTCTTTATATACTTGTTCGCAGCTTTTACTGCCCCATTTGCCTTTGGCCTGTACGGTGTAGAGTTGCGATATATGAACTTAAATCTCTGACATGCTTCCGCCATGAGGTGACTGTTCAGATTGGCCCCGTTATCTGTGATAATGACTTTGGGAATTCCGAATCGGCATATAATATTTTCATGCACAAAATCCACCATGGTTTTTTTCATTACCGCCTTGAATGTCTTTGCCTCCACCCATTTAGTAAAGTAGTCAATTGCGACCAAACTGAATCTATGTCCATTAGAAGCTGCGGTCTCTATTTGTCCGATAACATCCATGCCCCAGGCAACAAACGACCTGCAGACATCGTATGCAATTCATAAGGTGGGGAATGAATTAAATCTCCATGTACTTGGCATTGGTGGCATTTCCTCACATACTTGATACAGTCCCGCTCCATGGTGAGCCAATAGTACCGAGCTCTCAAAATCTTCTTCGTTAGGATATACCCGCTCATATGGGGTCCGCAAGCTCCGGCGTGCACCTCAGTCATAATCTTATCAGCTTGTTGCGCATCCACACATATTAACAATCCCAGGTCTCGTGTTCTTTTATATATAATTCCTCCACTAAGGAAGAAGCCATTTGCTAAGCGTCTTACAACTCTCTTCTGATCTCCGATGGCTTGCTCTAGGTATTTTCCTGACTTCAAGTATTCCTTGATGTTGTGATACCACGGTTCTCCATCCAACTCTCCTTCCACAGCAAAACAGTAAGCATTCTGATCATACACCTGTATCTACAGTGGATCTATATAGGCTTTGTCCGGATGAGGCAACATAGAGGATAGTGTGGCCAGAGCATCCGTAACTTCATTGTGCATTTTTGGGATATGTTTGAACTCTATGGATTGGAATCTTTGGGACAACTAATGTAGACAATGCCGATAAGGTATCAATTTCAAATCTCTTGTCTCCCATTCTTCCTAAATTTGATATATCAAAAGATCCGAGTCACCCATGACCAAAATCTCTTGAACACCCATATCTATTGCCATCCTCAATCCCAAGATACACGCCTCATATTCGGCCATATTGTTGGTACAGAAAAATTGAAGCTGAGCGGTAAGGGGATAGTGTTGACCCGTTTCTGAAATAAGAACTGCTCCAATCCCAACTCCTTTACTGTTGACGGCTCCGTCGAAGTACATCTTCCATCCTGGCTTATCACCTCGTTCTATATCTTCGACATCATTGCCTCCTCATCCAGAAAGTATGTCTTTAATGGTTCATATTCATCATCCACTGGATTTTCTGCCAAGTGATATGTAACTGCTTGTGTCTTTATCGCCGTACGAGTTACATAAATGATGTCAAATTCTGTGAGCAGAATCTGCCATTTAGCAAGTCTTCCTGTAGGCATGGGCTTCTAGAATATATACTTCAGAGGATCTAACCGTGATATCAAGTACGTGGTGTATACTGACAGATAGTGCTTCAGTTTCTGAGCCACCCAGGTCAATGCACAACATGTTCTCTCTAGCTGAGTATACTTTACCTCGTAAGTTGTGAATTTCTTGCTAAGGTAATATATAGCTTGCTCTTTCTTGCCCGTCTCATCGTGATGTCCCAATATACAACCAAAAGAATTATAAAGCACTATCAGATATAAGATCAAAGGTCTTCCCGGCTCTGGAGGAACTAACACTGGAGGATTTGCCAAATATTCCTTGATTTTGTCGAAGGCTTCCTGACACTCATCGGTCCATTTCACTGCCGCATCTTTCTTTAGCAACTTGAAAATAGGCTCACATGTTGATGTCAACTGAGCGATGAACCGACTAATATAATTCAGCCTTCCTAATAAGCTCTTTACTTCCTTCTTATTCTTCGACGGAGGCAAACTCTGGATGGCTTTTATCTTTGACGGATCTAGTTCAATGCCTCGCCGACTTACTATAAATCCCAATAGCTTCCCTGAGCGTACTCCAAAAGCACATTTCGCAGGATTGAGTTTAAGATTGTACCTTCGGAGTCTTTCGAAAAACTTCCTCAAGTCCCTCACATGATCATGTTGCTTTTTGGACTTTATGATGACGTCGTCCACATACACTTCAATTTCTCGATGCATCATATCATGAGACATTGTGGTCATTGCCCTCATATAAGTAGCTCCGGCATTCTTTAACCCAAACGGCATCACTCTATAGCAGTATGTTCCCCAAGGCGTGATAAAAGCAGTTTTCTTCGCATCTTCTTCGTCCATTAGGATCTGGTGATAACCCGCATAGAAATCTACAAAAGAGCCAATTTCATGCTTGGCGCAATTGTCGATTAGTATGTGGATGTTTGGCAATGGGAAATCGTCTTTTGGACTGGCCTTGTTGAGGTCTTTGTAATCCACACACACCCTGGTTTTTCCATCTTTCTTTGGAACCGGCACAACATTTGCTAACCAGGTGGGGTACTTAGTAACTTGTATGACCTTTGACTCAAACTACTTATTCAACTCTTCTTTTATCTTCACGCTGATGTCCATTTTGCACTTTCTCAACTTTCGTTTTACCGGCCGGCATTCGGGATAAATAGGCAACTTATGTACCACCAAATCGGTGCTAAGTCCGGGCATGTCATCATAGGACCAGGCAAAGATGTCCTTGAATTCGTGCAGCAACTTTATCAACTCTTCCCTGAGGGAGGCTTCTAAGTGTACACTGATTTTTGTCTCCCGGACATTATCCTTGATCCCCAAATTGATAGATTTTGTCTCACTCAAGTTCGGTTTGGGTTTTTCCTCATATTGATTCAAGTCTTTACTTATTTCCTCCAGTATTTCCTCATCCTCATATTCTATTTCACCCTCATTCTCAATTTCTTGTATAATAATTCGATTGTCAGAATTGGGCCGGGAATCCTTCATGCATGACATATCATCAGAATCAGCGCATATTGAACTGTACAAAAGGAAGAAAAGGAAAAATAAATAAAAATAAGGCGAAAAATGAAGAAAGAAGAAGAAACTGCATTTCATTGATATTTCAAAATATGAACAAAGACTAGGTACATTTTGATTTCAATGGGGGTGGGGATTACAAAAATAAAATTTCTTTTTGGGAAATGATGATATATTTCGAAAGCTAACTACCAAGACTCCCTCCTAATTGAAAAAGGAGTGGCTTTCCAATTATTGAGTGCAACACTAGACCCCACGAACTGAATGTCTATCTTGCTGGTACCCTCGCCCATCTCCACCATGTTCACGTCCCCAAATAACATTTCAAACCTTGCCAGGAGTTCTGCATCAGATCTAGTCTCAGCATACCTTCACGCAGTAGATGTCAGATGTCGTTGTGTACCATGCTTGACGAAGGTGTCGAACAATTTTGGGACTGGTTTAGGGATTGTCCAATTTTTCTTTTTGGTTCTTTTGGCTTTTTGGATGTTGGCGTGGGTAGGTTTGAAGCCCAAGCTAAAGGTGTCATTGTTTACCGGTAGATGGACAGGTTGAGTTATTCCCTGCAAGGCTATTCCTAGCCCTTTTCCCGGTGTAAATCCATTCTTGATCATCTCTTTGGCTACCATCACAGCGGCAGGTGCCACTGTAGGGATTGGCAAGCTCTCTCCTTCTGCTATCTTGTTCACTATCACAGTGTATGTCACCTGGTACACCCAAGGACCCTTTTCCCCATCTGCTTCCTCGAAGGGCATTATAGCATTGCAAGCGTCTTCCTCTCCATGCACTGTAATTTCTTGCTGCTCCCATTCAAACTTTACCATCTGGTGTAAGGATAATGGTACGGCCTTAGCTGCATGGATCCATGGACGACCCAGCAATAGATTATAGGACACATTGACGTCTAACACCTGAAATTCCATGGTAAAGTCTACTGGCCCAATGGTGACCTCCAAAATGATATCTCCCAAAGTATTTTTACTTCCTCCGTCAAACCCTCGAACACTCACACTATTCCGCTGGATTCTGTCAGGATTAATCTTCATCTTTCCGAGAGTCGAAAGTGGACAAATGTTTGCACTAGACCCATTGTCTATTAAAACCCGAGTAACCACTGATTCTTCACTTTTGACAATAAGATAGAGTGCCTTGTTATGTTAAGTCCCTTCAACAGGCAATTTATTGTCTGAGAATGTTATCTTGTTCGACTCAAAAATCTTGTTAGGAATCTTCTCAAGATGGCAGACTGAAATCTTTTCGGGGACATGTGCTTCATTCAATATCTTCAACAATGCCTTTCTGTGCTCCTCTGAGTGAATTAACAATGAAAGTAATGATATTTGTGCAGGCGTCTTTCTCAGCTGTTCTACTATCGAGTAGTCTAGAGCTTTTATCTTATTCAAAAATTCTTCTGCTTTTTCTTCAGAGACCGGCTTCTTTAGATGACTCTCCTTTATTACCTTCATTTTTCTTAACTCTTCTGGGGCAAAGCACCGTCCGGAACGAGTGAGGCCATGGGTTTCATTGACCTCCCCTGTAACTTCTTTTCCCTTGTACAATACTGTAACCTTGTTGTAGTTCCAAGGTACGACTATAGTATCCACCACCGGCATTTGCACTACTGGCTTTATGATCACTGGTTCCATACATGCTCCTTTTACTATCAATAACGATTTAACCCCTGACACCACAATTTTCAAAGTCTCAACCACTAGCGGCTTTTTCACTGGTATTTCAACTGTCGCTCTCTCTCTTTCTCATTTTCTTTCTCCACTTTGCTTTTGGATTTTATCATTATAACTGATTTGGATGGCTTCTTATTGATCTCTTTTTGTGCTAACTCTATCATATGTGTCTCATGATGAGTCGGCAGCGGATTCTGAGTAATGTTTGGAGTCTCTGGAGCCTGTACCTCAATCCCCCTACTGTCAATGAGCTCCTGTATAGCAGTTTTCAAGTGCCAACATTTTTCAGTATCGTGCCCCGGTGCCGTAGAGCAGTATTCACACCTGACTGACTGGTCAATCTTTCTGGGAGGTGGATTTGGCAGTTTTGGTTCAATCAGGTTTATCATCCCCAATTCTTTTAGACGATGCTAGAGACTGGTGTAAGCCTCCCCCAATGGGGTTAATGTTTTCTTTGTTTGGGCTCTGTTTCTCATCTCTGGATCATGTCGGAAGTTGGGTCTATTTGGGTTCTTGTAGGCTCTGGAAGGAGGGTAGGTGTTCTGTGTATGATAAACGTTTTGTGCGACTTGGGCTTGCCATATATGAGGGGGTGATGGGTAAAGTTGGGCGTGTGGAATGGGGTAGTGTGGAGTAGTGGGAGGATAATATGGTGGAGGTGGGTTATAAGGTGCTGGCGGGTATGGTTGGTATGGGCGAGGTGGGTGATGGTATATGCTCTGGCTCCGAGTCCATGGTTTACTTTCTACAACTGAAACCTCTTCCTTCTTCTTCTTTCCAATAGATCCTCCGTTCCCTGTCTGTATAGCCTGATTCGTGACCTTGATAGCAAAAATGCACATGATTTTGTTGGTTTTAAACCCTTCCTCTATGAAACTCCCCATTTTCACTACTTCATTGAAATTCTTACCAATATTCGACACCAGATGGCCGTAGTAAGTTGGCTCTAAGGCCTGTAGTAAACAATCTACCATTTCAGTCTCCTTCATAGGCGGATCCACTCGCGCCGCTTGTTCCCTCCATCTTAAAACATATTCCCGAAAACGTTCTCCGTGCTTCTTCTCCGTCTTGGTAAGTGATACCCTGTCTGGTATTATCTCCAAGTTATTTTGGAAGTGGCTGGCAAATGATTGCGCTAGATCGTTCCAAATGAACCATCTAGTGTGATCCTGACGTGTATACCACTCCAGCGCAGAACCGCTCAGACTCTGACTAAAGTACGCCATCAAAAGTTCATCTTTTCCTCCTGCACCACGCATCTTGCCGCAATATCCTCTGAGATGGGCTACAGGATCCCCATGTCCATCGTACATGTCGAACATAGGTAGCTTGAACCCAACCTGGAGCTGCACCTCTGGGAATAGACATAAATCTTTGTATGCTACACTCACTTGGCCTCCTAGCCCTTGTATGTTACGGAAAGACTGTTCTAAACTCCTCATATTCCGTGCCATTTCCTCTTGTTCGAAGTTCTTAACGGGCTTTTCTTCAGTTGTCTCCATCAGTGGGGTATAAGATTCATGCTGTCTGAACATCAGCTCTGGCGGGTAGTAATGGGTATCTTGCACATGGAACACTGGTTCACTTGACGACTTATGCAGAGCAACAGGCGAAGATGCGACATACACCGGGGTAACCTGTGGTGGCTGGGGTGGGATCTGTTTGGACAGTAGTGGTGGTGCCTGAGAAGTGGAGGCATAGTAGTGGTGGTAATCTGGGTACGTGGTGGATGTGTTCATGGTAGGTGGCTCGAGATTAGGGTTGACGGGAGGGACATATGCTGGGTTGGCTGGATATGCGAGTAAGGGTTGATCCTTGGACCAAGCTTGATACATTTCTGAGATCTGCTGCTTGAGCTTATACATTTCCTCCTTCATCCCTGCTACATCCACAACCTCCTCTTCTTGCACTGGGTCCATGATAGTCGGCTCAATTTCTTGAGACACAGCCTTTATCATGGTCTTAGATCGTGTGTTGTAATGATGATTTGCCAGAGTACCAGTTGCCAGCTGAAATCTGATTCTCATAAACCACAACACTTGTTAATAGTTAGCACTTTAAAGGATAAGATGCAACGATTGAAAATCACAACTTTTGCCTTCGATCGTCATGCATCATCCCGACATTTGAACCAACATCATCCTTTTCTTTCTTTCTTTTTCTTTTTATATTTTTCTTTCCTTCTCTTTTTTTCTTTTTTCTCTCTTTCTTTTCTTTTTTGTTCTTTTTTACTTTTCCCTTTTTTTTTTCATTTTCTTTTCCTCTCTTTTTTGCTTTCCTTTATTAATTTCGTTCCTATTTATCTGCCTATCATGTAAACAATTGATACAAAGCAAAAAAGGATTAGCAACAACTTTTGATCTTTTCATTGATATAAAAAACATTGATTTACAAGATGGTGTTGTGCTACTAATGCAAGAGGAAATACGAATACAAAATGCATGCCCTATAAATACATTAATGCTCCTAGTGCTCGTGAGACGTCGTTCGGTCTTGCCGCGGGCCTATATGGTAATCCACTTTGGAGCCTATCTAGGTCGGACATGACTTGCTTCACAAAGAATTTTACAACTGATACAAATGTTGTTCGGGACATGTCTTCGCACAGTTGGCACTTTCGGGTGATATATTGAGCAATATGAACAATTCTCTCTCGAACGACCCCTTTCTCTTGAAGTAACCGGCTAATATGTTCGGCACGAGCATCTAAGGAGTGTTGGTTCTCTTTTTGTCGCTCGAACTCTAACCGAGCCATAGTTGTGTAACAATGCTCTCTTTCTTCTTCAAATTCTTTGATGATCTTGTTACTCTTGACAGTGGCTGTGATGATTTTCTTTCTCAAACGAGCTACCTCAACCTCATGTTTGTCTTTAGTTGTTCAACCAACCTAGCTCTTTACTCGGCATCTTTGGCCAGTTGCTTCAGAACCCTGACTAACTCTTTTTCTGCTTTGTCCAGGTCGAAGCTGTAGTCATTCACTTTGCGCGGAAGATTTTCAATTAATTTCTCGTCTAGGGCTAAGCGAACCGGGGTCTCAGATGCAATTTTCATTTTAGCAACCTGAGCCTTCAGAATATCATTTTCCTTTTTCAACTGCTTCTTTTCTCCTTCGTTAGATGCTGCCTGTAACCCGCTCTCGAACTGGAGATCTCGCAACTGCTTTTCTAGCAAGCTGATTTTGGCCTTATACTCTTTTTCTTTGGCCGCCCAATTTCTGTTTTCCTTAGACTGCTCCGCCACATCTTGAAAGTGGGGTCTTTTCGATGGACTATCATTCTCAATACCCCGTCGATATCATGCAGCGTACCTTGGCGATATTTCTCCCCGAGCTCTGCTCTCCACATAACTTTCTTCTTTCAAATTTTGACACTCATTCCAAATCTGTCGGATCTTTGCTTCCGGGAATTGCCCGTCCGGACTAATCTCTATTACTTGCAAACTGAGGTCCCCATCCTTTGGTATAACTTGACATCTTCAAAGTTGTAGCAGGACCCTGTACGGGGCATAAGGCTGGATACTTTTCAAACCCATGATCAAGAAGTGTGACCCTTCCGTCGGCATGTAAATCACCTCATCGAGGGGTAACCATCCATATGCCCAATCGATTTGGACATAGGACAATGATCGTAGATATGAAATCCAATCGTTAACTCCATCTGGCAACTTAACTTCTTTTGTTCTCGTATAGAATTCTTCGAGGCACATTCTTTCATTTGGCCCATAGCTTGAGAATGAAGGATGGCGGAATAGATGTTCTATCAACCAGATTTGCATAATCAAGTTACATCCCTCAAAGAAGTTGCACCATGCTTTACATGTAGAAAGGGGACGGTAGATGTCCGCTATAATCATTGGAGCTAGAGTGCAATTATCTTGTACAATCAAAATGCTGGCTACCCCGGCGACCCTCGTATAAATGTGCCCGTCCTTTCTTGGAAATATGATTATCCCGAGAAATGCCACTAGAAAAGCAAATCGTCGATGCTCCTCCCATTTAGCTCGGTTGGACTTGCTACAAAGCTTGTTCGTAGGGGCACTGAAACCACCGACATGTCCATATCTACTGTAGATGAAATTCAGGGAACAGAACCCACTAGCCAAATCCTTATTGTGGATGTTTCGAGCAATTTTCAAAGAGTCCAGGAAACGGTGAACTGTTATTGCTCTGGGAGCCACCGGGTATTTCTTTTTTAAGGGGACCTCATTTTTCCCTATATAGTAATCAATTTCCTCGAAAGTGGGAGTGAGTTCAAAGTTCGAAAAATATAGAACGTTGTGCGCAGGATCCTAGCATGTGACAATTGCTCGGATTATATCGCCTCGGGGAATTATGTCCATTAAACCCGTAAGATCCTTTAAGTAGCATTTGACCCAATTTTTTCCTTCCAGTCCCATGTCGTTCCACCATAGTCTTAGCTCCAAAGGGATTCTATTAATTAGAGTGAAAGGTTCATTCTGTATCGTGCTCATCCTGCACATTTATTAAGGCGATTTTCTTTAGAAAAAAGGAAATATATTTTTCAAAGCAAATTTTCATTTTTATTTTTTGAAAAGGCGAAACATGACTTTCGAAGTGGCCATTTTTGCCAAAACAGCCTTCCGGTGTCCTTTCGGAACATTCGGCTATTTCCAAAAAATAGCGATCACCTCGATTATTTGAAACGAAAATAATTTTGGTCTTTTTCTAAAAGGGTGGTTGGACCCGTTCAAGGGTTGCATACGTATCCCACCTAATGGCGAGAATCAAACCTGCGTAGTTCGGTCAGATTAATTGACCAATTATTTTAACAACAAAGTCATTTTTCCAAATTTTCAGATTTTTCCAACAACTCTTTTATCACTAGTTCTCTCTCTCTCTCTTTCGTTTTGAATATTCTTTTTTTTTATTCTCGGGAATTTTGCCGGTCCGCATAACGATCAAAGACAATTAAAATGCAACACATAGTATGCTCGGTCTTTAATTACCAGGTTACTTGTCCTAGACGGACCCAACTCATGTGTTGAGTCCCCTAAGTCAGTTATGATGCAAATAATCGTCCTAGACCTATGTTCAATATCTTATGGTTTCATATGGTGCTAGACCGTGTACCCGAGCGGATAGCTCAAATCGAGGAGGGGGCTACGTACCGGTGACCCGCAGAGTCAATTGGCTTTGTAACTTATCCGGCCTCTGTTTCTTAATTTAGGTGTGACTTAACAGAAAGGAGAGTCTCAACCAGTAAGCACATCCCCGGGGGTAAAGAATAGAATGGTTTTCGGCACAATTTTATATACAATCCATATAATATCAAAGCGGTAAAACACATAGCATGTTGTTGAAAGCATATAACAAAGTCAAATAATATCGAGGACGGCGATTCTAATGAGCTCGAATTCTTAAACCCTGAAACCGAAGTTCTGGGTTGCTATCCCTAGCAGAGTCGCCAGAGCTGTCACACCTCCCTTTTTACTACCCTTTTTATACCGATCCTTTTGAAAAGATACGTTGGGTATACCTCAATGTCCAAATACCCGAGAAGGATATAATAACAAAGAGGAAGGAGTTTTTCCAAAGAAAGGAAAATCGGTCCGGGGTTTTTATTTAATTTTTCAGAGTCGCCACTTGGGAAGATAATGGTGTCCCAAGTCACCGGTTAATCCCGAATCCGAGGAAATTGACTCTGTTATTATAGTCTGCGAAATAGAAACCTGGATAAGGAATTCTGTTAACCCGGGAGAAGGTGTTAGGCACTCCCGGATTCCGTGGTTTTAGCACGGTCACTCAACCGTTGTTCTCAACTTTGTTGACTTGTTATATACTTTTAGCAATATGTATGTATTTCCAACCAGTATGCCTGTGACTTTAATACATTTCGGCTTCACTGAGATTTAGGATTTGAGTTGCACCAAGTGCACACTCGTATTTAAGGAAGGTATATTAAATCGTGCCAAAATAACGTCTAACGGCTTTTTAGATCTTTTGGGAGAGGCTATGGAATTCGCTATTAGCCTTCCCGAATCTATTGTATATATTACTTCATTACTAGTGGGCCCCACTGTTTTGGTATCGTGTGAGGCTCATCCCGATTTAATCACTATGTTTTTCTATCAATGTTTTTCCCTTAATTATTATTAATCAATGTAATTCCAGAAGTGAGTCCAGGCCATTGTTGTTTCATTGTTAATGGGCCTAGACTTCCGGATCTATACTTAATGGATTATCACATATATCTGGGTCTTAGTGACCCAGACTGGCTTTGCGCTTTTGTTTAATAGCCCAGTGAATTTTTCAATACAGTCCAGGCCCACGTCGTACATTAGGCCCAGACCAAATTGAAGCAATAATAATGAAAACATAAACAAAGAACTTATAACAAAATAGACATCTGGAATTAAGAATGAACTCAAATTGCGCTTTATTTATCAATGAGAAATCACTATACAAATTGTCAATGTTAACTCTAAATCATAACTGTCTAATGTACATGAGAATTGAATTAGTAGACTGCTTTTACTTTGTTTTCTATTAATGAATTTATAATTAGTATCTGAATTTCCTACTAACTAAGAGATTAGTAGATTATTAGAAAATATAAAACGTGATTAATCTAAATGGTTTAACTACTTATATACAACATTCAAATTATTTAAAGCTAAAATGAGTCATTCACAGATGCACAGTTATACTACTGGGTTTACTACGAATCTAGCATGTTTGATATCACAATGTCAGTATTAATTGAGTTATTACTTCATTTAGTTGTTTCTCTTTTAAACTTACTCAAATCCAGCTATCATTCTCCAAATCAGATTACCTATGTGAGTTGATTGAAATTACTTCTATGGACTTACTGTCATCGATTCATATTAGGGTTATTTAGCATTGTTTTGCAATTTTTACCTATTTAGCTAAGCGATCTAACTACTGCGACTATACTTCTACTATTTTAGTACTTATTACATTGTTTTTATCTGGACTTTCACTTATACATATAATGCTACACTAATGAATTACAGATCTACATTAATACAACATAACTAATTAGAAAACAGTAAATACAAAAGACAATCAGAGACTTTAACACTTGAAACTTCATTTCATCACAGCTTCTTCATTACATAGCCTTGAACAAATGCGTACCTGATTCAGCAAAGTAAATCAATGAGTTCTAAGGGGAGTAGAAATAGGCACAACAATAAACTTGACAGGCAATGCAACAGTGAAGATTTGAGTTCCGAATGAGCGAATAATAACACAGCAACATCAACAAGAGAATCCAGCAAAATAAGCAAAAATTCCAAACAGACTCCAAATGTGAACTTCAGCTAGAGACACCAACTTACTTTACTCTATATTTCTATATATTGTTTCTCTGAATTCTTCTATTGAAAAACTAGCCCTTAAACTAGTCATGGAAGGGGGTATTTATAGGAGTAGAGGGGTGATTTTTTTGGGAGGAAAAAGGTAGAGAATAATCCCATTTCCTTTCCGTCCTAATTTACCAAATCGTACACTTTACACCCTAAATCTGTTACAAGATCTCTTCCAGCATGTGCTGGAAGGTTCTTTTTCATTCCATTATGGCATTTTTACTAAGGTACCCCTACTTGTTATTGTTTTTTTTACTGAATTACCTTTTTCTTAAGACCATTATGCCCTTAAATCTCTGCAAAATTGCAGAAATCAGTAGCACAAAGGTCATATATATCCCTATAGGCTCTATTAAATCTACCAATTTTCCATTTTATGTTCCTTATATGTCCTTGAAGGCAATGCTTAATTACCCGACCTACCTAGGTCAAGTTTTCATAGATTTAGCTCTTATTTAATTAATGGCCAGCCTTTGTATTAAAATTTAAGGATAGGCCATATTAGATTTGAGAATTATTTCAATTTTAACTAGTGTTGTTTCATTTCTATTATTTAGACTGATTTGTAGGACTTGCCTGCTTATTACCCTACTAAACTATTAATATTTAGCAACTCCCAAGATTGGACTTGGCTTTTGCAATTGAGGCCCACTACAGACATGGCTGGGACCTTTGCAGGTCTAACCACTAATTATCAATGTCATGTTGGGCCATGGTAAGTCTTAGTCTTTCAGACAGACCAATTTATTGCACTACAGGCCTATTTAGGTGTTAGCCAGTGTGTGAGACCTAACAGAGTAGGTCAATTGCAAAATTGACCACTCTTGGTCAGTTATTAAACTTATAGCCTATTTGTAGTGATTTTCAATTTTAGCCTATTAACACATGTTTCAATTTCAACCACTTATAAGTCTTAATACTATTGCAGCTATAACCAATTCACCTAGGCATGATAGGTATTAACAATGTTCACATTAACACAAAGCTATTACAAACATAGCCAGTTTTCAAAAATAATTGCACACATATCCCAATGAAATCAGAGTTGTTTATCAATTAATCAAAATTCAGAGAAAAGGGTTGAGTATTATTTAATCCCAATCAATAGACTTACAAGCTCACATTTCACAACACAGTGTCAATTAATCATTAAACAGGCTTAGTTAAAACTTCTTTATGCTAAATGAACCACTGAAAAATCCCAAATCATACTTAAGAATGTTCTAGACATAAACACACATAAGTAAAAACCCATAAAGCAGTAAAAGAACAGAACATGGTTTGCCAAGATCAAAGAACAACCAAACTGAAACAAAAAAGCTCTAACAGTTACCCTTAAACAGAGTAGACATGGAGAACAAATAGAGAAAGTCCCTAATCTAAACATACGAGTGATGAAAGATATAAAAGATGAGAAAAAGTCAGAACAAATGAACGAGATTTCTCAAAGAACAAACCCTAATCTTAAACATGCAGTCTAATATAACAAGAGATAACATACGAAGATAGACAAGATAAAGAAGAATAGATCTTTTAAACAGAAAAACAAACTAACTAACTAAAAATCTTCAAAGACTAAGAAAAACCCTAGTTCATGCGACTAACTTATCACAAGCATGCTGAACACACAGAAGATGACAAGAAAATAACAAAAAAATAACAAAGAAAGCAAGTAAAGAAAGCAAACAGGGGAGAAGGTACTTAGCTCGCAGGGACTGTCCCCTGAGCTTCCTATTTTCCTTTTCTTTTTTCTTCTTTTCTTTTCCAGTCTTTCTCTTCTTTTTCTTTATTTTTCTTTTCTGATTTTCTTTTCAGACTTCAAGATGAAGTCTTTTATTGTTTCAATGGTAGAAATGGGTTTGGGGTATCAAGAGGGAGAGGTTTTGTTAAAGGGTAGATTTTTAGGTCGGCCAGAGTTAGGGTTCCGGCGACCTATTTTTGAAGATTCGAGACGGAGGAGGGAGATTCGAGGGAAACTATGTATGAGGGGTGATAGATCAGGTATTGAGGGTGCTATGGTGTTAAGCTGGGAAGGTTTTTCATATATTTGATCATCGGCAGTGAACTCCGATGACCGAAGTTTCAAGAAGGGGAAGGGTTCTTGGGGTTTCATGGTGTTTTGATTAGGGTTTGAGACAGAGAAGAAGAGAAGAGGAGAGGAAGGAGAAGGGGTGTGGTCGGAGACCGCCAGTCTCCATGGCCGGCCGATGTTGCTGAGGGTGAAGAAGACGAAGAGGAGAGGGAAATGGTGGCTAGGGTTAAGAGGGGTGTAAAATGGCCGGTCTCAATAGAGACATGGGCCTTATATACTCGGGGATGCTGAGGAGCTTTTGGCCGTTGGATCATTGATGATCAACGGTCAAGATTGGCATTTACGAAATGACACCGTCTTGACTCAAATGAGAGGCCAGCTTTCAACCGTTAGATCATAAGCTTTGTACGACTGAGATTTGATCTCAGAGTTTAATTAAGTAATTAATAATCAGCTAATTTCTCAGTCGTTGGATTGGTCAAACGGACGACTGAGATTAACGTTACTTATTGAACTGGACCGGCTCTTTTGGGCCAATGTTTGGGCCACTAATTCTGAATTCATTAAGCCCAATCTTATTGTATTTTTATGTTTTCTTAGTATTTTAATTACTTTGTGATAATTTCTTTTTGTATTTTCATTTTTTTCTTTTTTTGTATTATCTAAATTACTCAATTTCCTACCTTTACTAATTTTCTGACATTTTTTAGTGTTTCTACTATTTTACCCTAATTTCCGTTATTAATGCTATTTTTTTTGTTGGTTTTTTCCTTAAACTACATTAATTAAAAAAAACATGTATTTCACCTATTGTTTTTTTATTTTCTAATTTCTAATTATTCAAACATACAAAATGTATCTAATTTCAATCAATACATGCAATTGCACTCAAAAAATATTATTTATTTTTAATTTTGGAATTTTATTTGCCTAGTGCAAAAATCACGTGCTCACAAGGCCGAGGGTCGATGTTGTACTGTGTGATTGATACTGAGTTTGTGGGGCTGGCACTGAGCTGAGAGTTTGCAGGGTTTTTGAGTATTTCTTACTGATTGACAATAATTGTTTTAACCATCTTCAAAGAGAATATCTTGCTATATTTCACTGGTGTTACTGTTTATTTGATTTTCACTGCTTGAGATAGCATTACTTGTGCCTTCATGGGATTTTATGTTCTCAGTCGTTATTTATTTTTATTACTCACTGGGTCGGAGTACTGACACTACTCCCTGCACCATGTGTGCAGATACAGGCATAGCAGAGTTCGTTCCTGAGCGTTGATTTCCTTCCAGACCAGGCGGAACCGGAGAGACGAGGTAGCTGTCGACGTCTACAGCCGCGTTTCTACATTATCTTCTGTATGTCATTTATCTTCGGACTATGTTCCTAGATACAGAATTGTAGTATTTCGTTTCAACTTTGTAGTAGCTCATGACTTATGACACCCTGATTGCGTGCTGGATTGGAGATGGTATCCATGTTTATAACTGTTATTCTGCATTTATGGTTATATTAACCGTGTTATAGACTTTCGTGTTAATGATTGTTAAAAAGAAGGTGTGAATGTTATGTTGGCATGCCTTGTCTTCACGAGAGGCACCATCATGACCATGTGGGAATTGGGTCATGACAAATTGGTATGAGAGACTAGGTTACTAGGTCTCACGAGTCATGAGCAGGTTTAGTACAGTCCCACGGATCGGAACAGAGTCGTCTATATTTATCCTCGCGAGGCTTTAGAACGCTTAGGAAAACTTCATATTCTTGAAATTCTTGTCGTGCGACTTTGTTGATCCAAGAACTATACTTCTGTGTTCTATTTCCTCAAAAATGTCGAGGGCACACACTACAGGACGAGACAGACGATCACCAGTACCACCTACTAAGGGCACTAGAGGCGGTAGATGCGATAGTGTTCATGGTAGGGGCAGAGCCTCGAGGGCAGCACCTGTTGCTCTACCAGTTGCCCCAACTCAGGATCAGGCCCTAGCTGTAAACATTGCAGCAGCACCTGTTCAGGCACCGTCAGTTCCCATTGTGATTCCTGGTCTTGAGGAGACCTTGGCATAAATACTATCAGTTTGCACTAGCTTAGCCCAGGTAGTTTCAGCCACTACTATAGCAGCTACTTTTCAGGTAGGGGGAGGCAATCAGGCCCTTGCTGCTCGCACATCGGAGCAAGTGGTGCAGGGTTTACAAACATCGCAAGCAGCTCCGACTCAGCCGGTTGTACCAGTTCAGGATTTTATGGTTTCAGCTATGCTAGACGATGAGCAACATTGTCTCGAGAGGTTCAGTAGGCTACACCCTCAGGTTTTCTATGGTACTCAAGGCAAGGATGCCCAGAGATTTCTTGATAAATGTCAGCGTATGGTTCGAACGGCAAATATTTTGGAGTCAAGCGGGGTAGCATTCACCACATTTCAGTTCACTTGGGCTGCCTTCACATGGTGGGAGGCATATGAGCGGCGTAGGCCGGTAGGGGAAGCACTTTTGTCATGGTAGGAGTTCTCCACTATCTTTTTCGAGAAGTGGGTACCATAGTCTCAAAAAGAGGAGCTGCGTAGGTAGTTCGAGTGGATTCAACAGGGAGACTTATCTGTGACCCAATATGAGATGCGGTTTTCTGAGTTAGCCCATCATACCACCTGGATAGTTCCGGCATATAGAGAGAGGATCAAGAGGTTTGTAGAAGGACATAACTATAACCTTTGTGTTCTGATGACTCGAGAGAGAGTTCTAGGTATTTACTTTGAGGATGCAATTGATATTGCTCGTGATATTGAGATAACGAGCCATCAAGACAGAGAGGAGAGGAGGCCAAGATGCCTCGTGGTTTTGGTAGGTTCAGTAGTGCTCCGTCTAGGGGTTAGTTCCAGCAGGGCAAAGGTCGTTCATTCAGGCCTCTTCAGTCATCTCGCTTTGAGTATCGTGGGTCATCTTCTGACCGAGGCCATCAGGGTTAAGAGCAAATCCGGCCATCTCTTAGTGCTTTTCCAACTTAGGGTTCATCGCGAGCACTATCTATTCAGGGTTCCTTCAAACTGAGTGCGTCAGCCAGTCACTCTGATGTGCGGGGTTCCCTTCAGTCCAATTCTTCAGCACCCTGGTGCTATTATGTGGGCGGGGAGTTCGAGCACATGTGGAGGCAATGTCCTCGGTATCATGGTAGTCAGTCTCAGAAGAAGGGTTAGCCCTCGTCTTCTGGGCCATCTTCTTTAGCACCCACCCCGCCAGCTAGGGGTGAGGGTCAAGAAGCTAGGGGTTGCCCCAGAGGGAGAGGCCGATCTGGTGGTCAGGCTCACTTAGGGTAGGTCAAATGCTTTTGCTTCGGATGCTGTTATCACAAATATTATTTTAGTCTGCCACCAGAATGCCTCAATTTTATTTCATCTCGGTTCTACCTATTCCAATGCGTCTTCTAATTTTTCTCATCATTTGGGTACAACTTGAGGGTGTTTTGCGTTACCTGTTCATGTATCCACCCCGGTGGGCGATACTTGTCATGCCCCAAATCCAGGGACACGACCGGCGGCTGACCGGGTAGCCCCAGTCAAGCAGATTTGGGTGCCTTTCCTAACCCACGCGTTACTCCTGTGTTGTTCATTACTTATAAGACAAAGAATTTACCAATTTATAATTGAAATAACATTTTTAACAAACATAACTACACGCTTGACTTCTTAACAAGTTTACAATTTACACCGTCCGACATATATTTACATAAGACCATAATCCTACAGTCTATTATCTACGGAGCCTCGAAGATACAACGGTTGATACAATACTTGACGGTAACAAGGCTCCGGCTATACCTTACACAAAATAAAAAAAAAACTCCAAAATAGAAGTGGCATGAGCCACACAGGGCCCCGTCAGGAGAGGGGCTCACCAAAATGGCCAGTGGAAGGTGAAAGAGTGCTATTGCCAATGAGCTGAAGTACCTGCTACGGATCCACGAGCTGAAGTACATGCTACAGATCCACCTACAATAATAACACGAATGTAGCATCCACGACAAAAGGGACATCAGTATACACTGGAATTGTTTTGGTATGTATGGACAAGCTTTGTCCTGAGTTAACTCAAGCCATAAAAAAATAAATCGCAATAATAGAACAACCAACAGATACACCAAGAAATAACCTAGCGAGCCAATCACGTTCCCACACTTACTTTGTTTCAAGAAATCAGCCCATGTACAATTAGAGATCAACAAGGAATGCAACAACAAAACATACACGAAAAGCACAATCAAGTCAAACATAAGGGCAATCAGTGCCCCACAGGTTGCAAACTCTCCTGCTGTCTCCTTTAACAATTTCACATCAATGATTTCACAATTGTATTCATATCAATTTCAATGGCGATTTCGATCGCTTTCAACACTTCTTACCTCGGCCACCCTTATCGCCCCAACCAACACCTTATTACTTCATGTTGCGGCGCACAACTCGATCCCACCATACAGTTTCAAATCACAACAATCACAAACAACAAACAAGAGCACTACACAATATCACAAACAAGGGCAATAAGCGAATTACAAATTGGTTCATGTTTCCAAATACTTTTCAAGCCGGTATTACAACAAAGTTACAATGTTTCCATATCCGAGAGTATCCATACCATTATGTTCAACAGTTCATCACAATTCGAGTTATTTCATCAATTTTCCACAAGAAGCCAAGTATGCCAACACTACTATTGTCCTCAATTTCTTTACCAATTATGATTCCCTCTTTCATCATTTGGTTCATATCTCAAACCACACAACACATAGTTAAACCAATTGAACACCTAAAGACTAAATCAAAAGGATTACACAACAATTCTTATAATTGTCACGACCAAACAAATTATACACATAAGGGCGATTTCACAAGGATCAAAGTTAGCCATACATACCTAGATTCGAATTTACTTCCTTCAATCTCCTACTTTAAGTTCACCCAGCTATCTTATGTTGAGGACTCCTACCCACTTCTTTTTACTAAATTTCAAGTTTAAAGAACATGCATGAGTGTTAAATTATATTTGTAAAAGCTACTGCACGAAAATCTTCCTTTCCCATTAAGATCTCAAAATTCAAGGAAAATGGCTATGGTTTTTACCTTTAGAAATTGGGGAAGATGACACTTGCCCTAGGATTTTCCGGACCAAGCGATTAGAAAACGATCCTTGAAGATTGTTAGGTTTCTCTCTCTAGAATCTCTCTTTCCTCTCTCTTGTTTTGATAAGAAAATATGAGAAAATGAAGCTTTGAGGTGTTTTATTAAAGAAGGAATCGGGTTAAAATTTTATAAAAATCTGGGCCGAGTCAAATCTGCAATCGCATCTGCGATCGTAGAATCAATATGCGGTCCGCATAATGGACAGCAGAATTTCTCACAAAAATGACATGTTCTGTTATGATATGCAACTAGAATGCGGTCCGCATTCGTGTTCTACGGTCGCAGAATGCACCGCAGAGTTGACACTCGAAAATCCTTAAGGAATTATGCGATAGTTTTGCGGTCTGCATTTTCGTTATGCGATTGCATATTGGACCACATTTTCAACACTAATTTCGGAAAATATTCTGTTACACTCTGCGGTAGGAATGCAATCCGTATAGCAGATCTGCGACCGCATTCTTTGCCGCAGAATTGATACTTTATGGAAAATTTTATTCTTTCAATTTTAAAGCTTACATCACTACCAAGGGTCCGAACCGCAGCGAGCAAGCTCACCGTGAAGAATTCTACACATTCCTACCACATTAGTCGGACCATGACACCACGGGTTACTAGGTTTTAAGCACAAAAATTTTACGGGGCCTTACATCCTCCCCCCCTTTAAAGTCATTCGTCCACGAATGAGGATTTTTGAAAATCAGTTGGTTTTTAAAGACATGATATGCAAACTGTCAAAATTTTCACTAACTCCTATATTTTAGAAAATGTTTTCTAGAGTTTCCTTTGTATTATGGACACATCCACCTGTCAGAGAGCCCGAGAAACACATTTCCAAGCAACAATACACCTTTTAAACATTCTTTATAGCTTGCACACAATTCATTACCTCAACAATTTGCACATATTCTATCACATTGTTACATTTGCACATAAACTAGCCACTTCAATGAGTCCCTACCTTATTTAACCCTCTCAACACACCATATACACATAAACAAACAATTATCAACCTACATTTACCATTAGTTGTTTACTTAACACATGAGTCTCTATAAGGCTTTCATTTATCAGGGAAAGTTCAAGTGGCCTAAAGAAACAACAACACATATAACTCTTGTAAAAGTTAAAGAAACTTTACTAACATTAAGAAGGAAGCATTTTGGACAAAATGATAGTTGTTTCAAAGATAGAAGGGTCACCTAATTTCTTCTAAGCTTGATCAAACAATTGGGATATTTTTCCTTCATTTCTTTTTCTGCTTCCCACGTGGCCTCCTCAACTTGTTGATCTCCGCCACAACACTTTAATAGAGGCACTTCCTTATTTCTCAACTTACGAACTTGCCTATCAAGGATGGAGACTGGAACTTCTTCATACGACAAATCATACTTAACCTCGATAGCCTCGACTAGCACGATGGTGGATGGATCTCCAATCACTTTCTTCAACATGGACACATGGAACACCGAATGCACTGATGACATTTCAAGAGGCAACTCGAGCCTATAAGAAACTTGCCCAATCCTTTGAACTATCCGATATGGCCCGACATAACTATGACTCAACTTCCTTTTCTCCCCGAATCGCATGAATCCCCTCATAGGAGATACCCTCAAGAATACCCAATCAGTGACTTGAAACTATAAATCTCTTCGGCGAACGTCCGCATAGGATGTTTGGTGACTCTGTGCAGTTTTCATCCTTCCTGAATAACCTTAAGTTTTTCCATAGCTTGGCACACAATATCTTGCCCTACCAATTCTACTTCACCCACTTCAAACCACCCAATTGGTGACCTACACCTTCTTCCGTACAATGCCTCAAACGGGGCCATCTGAATGCTAGCATGAAAACTGTTATTATAAGAAAATTCTATTAGTGGTAAGTGTTCATCCCAATTACCTTTGAAATCCAAGGCACAAGCCCGCAACATATCTTCAAGCGTCTGAATAGTCCACTCAGCCTGACCATCGGTCTGCGGATGGAAAGCTATGCTGAGATTCACTTGAGTTCCCAAACCTTGCTGAAATTTCTTCCAAAAATTAGCTGTGAACTGAGTCCCACGATCCGAGATAATAGAAAGTGGAGTGACATGAAGCCTTACTATCTCTTTGATATACAACTTAGCATATTGCTTCGAAGTATCAGTGGACTTGACTGGCATGAAGTGAGCTAATTTGGTGAGTCGATCCACTATCACCCATATTGAGTCAAACTTACACTGAGTGCGAGGTAATCCTACCACGAAATCCATATTGATCATCTCCCGTTTCCACATTGGTATTTCTATGAGTTGAGTTAATCCACCAGGCCGCTGATACTCGACCTTCAGTTGCTGACAGTTCGGGCATTTAGATACAAATCTCGCCACATCCCTTTTAATACAACTCCACAAGTAAATATCCTTGAGATCATGATACATTTTCGTAAAACCTGGGTGCACGGAATACCTGGAAATATGAGCCTCTGCCATAATTGTTTATTGAAACTCATCCACGTCCGGGACACATAACCTACCTTGACACCGCAATTCACCATCCACGCCACTGAGCATAAATGTCGACGTCTTGTTATTCACAACTTTTTCCTTCATCCGAGCCAATGCTAGGTCCATAAACTGCTTTTCCTTGATTTCTGCCACCAATGATGATTCTACTCCATTATGCACTATAACATTCCCCTCGTCTGACGACGAGATGCAAACACCAAACTGGCTAATTGGTAAACCTCCCAAGCCACGGGTCTCTGATCCACCCCCAAATGAGCCAAACTACACATGGATTTCTGACTAAGAGCGTCAGCCACCACATTTGCCTTCCCTGGATGGTACAATATGTTCATATCGTAATCTTTAAGCAATTCTAACCACCACCGCTGCCTCAGATTCATCTCCTTCTGTTTGAACAAATACTGGAGACTCTTGTGGTCTGAAAACACATCTACTTGAACCCCAAAAAGATAGTGCCGCCATATATTCAAAGCAAACACAACAGCTACAAGCTCCAAATGATGTGTTAGATAATTCTTCTCGTGATTCTTGAGTTGCCTAGAAGCATAAGATATGACCTTCCCATGCTGCATCAATACACACCCCAAACCGAACCTGGAGGCATCACAATAAACCACAAACCCCTATGTGCCTTCTAGCAAGGCCAATACTGGTGCCGAGGTCAACCTTGAATTCAATTCCTGAAAACTTTTCTCACAAGCGTCGGACCACTCGAACTTAACTGCCTTCTGCATCAATTTAGTCAATGGGGAGGTGAGCATTGAGAATCCCTCCACAAACCTCGGATAGTACCCTTCCAAACACAAGAAGCTATGAATATCTGTTAGGGTCGTGGGTCTAGGCCAGTCCTTCACTACTGCAATCTTCTGAGGATCCACCTGAACCCCTTCAGTGGAAATTACATGTCCCAGAAAGACTACAGATTCCAACCAAAATTCACATTTTGAGAACTTGGCATACAATTGGTGCTGATGTAGGGTCTACAATGCTACTCTGAGGTGGATGGATCCTCCCTGCTCCGTGAGTAAATGAGGATGTCGTCAATGAATACAATCACAAAGGAATCTAGGAATGGCTTGAAAACCCGAGTTATAAGGTCCATGAAATCTGCTGGGGCATTGGTTAGCCCAAAATACATGACCAAAAATTCAAAGTGACCATAGCGAGTTCTGAAGGCGGTCTTAGGAATATCCTTCTCTCTGATCTTCAAGATCAATTTTAGAGAAAAACTTCGCTCCTTGTAATTGGTCAAACAAATCATCTACCCGAAGCAAAGGATATTTATTCTTGATGGTGACTTTGTTAAGCTACCGATAACCAATGCACATTCAAAGTGACACATCCTTCTTTCTATAAAAAAGAACCAGAGCACCCCATGGCGACACACTCGGTCGTATGAACTCCTTCTCTAATAAATCCCTCAACTGCGCTTTTAACTCCCTTAACTCTACTGGAGCCATTCTGTATGGTGGAATGGATATTGGCTGAGTATCTAGCAATACGTCAATTCCAAAATCAATCTCCCTATCTGGCGGGATCCCCGAAAGCTCATCCGGAAACACTTCAGGAAACTCATGCACAACTGGCACAGACTCAAGGGTAGACACATATGAGGTGGTGTCTGTTACCCGGACCAAATGATAGATACACCCCTTTTTGATCATCTTAGAAGCCTTAAGGTTGGAAATAAACCTACCCATTGGCACCACACCATTTCCTTTCCATTCAATAATTGTTTCGTTAGGGAACTCGAGCCTCATTACTCTCATCCGACAGTCAAGATTGGCAAAGCATGAATAAAGCCAGTCCATCCCAATGCTTACATCAAAATCTACCATCCCAAGCTCAATAAGATCGGCCGTGGTAACACGACCACTCACCGTAATAATACAATCCCTATAAACTCACGAGGCTGTAATGGAAACACCAACCGGAGTCGATACAAAGAACGGCTCATGAAGTTGTTCGAGTTCTATCCCAAATTATGAAGCAATGAACAGGGTGACATAAGACAAAGAGGACCCCGGATCAATAAGAGCATAACAATCAACAGCCTGAACAGACAAAATGCCTATAACAACATCTGGAGAAGCCTCAGCACTCTGGCAACCACTCAAACCATAGAACCAGCAAGGTTCACCCCTACCATGAGCTCCATCCCTAGCTGCACCATGCTATGCTGGAGCTGGATGACGCACTCATGATGTAGCAACTGAAGAACCGGATAACTGGGCTGATCCCTTACCCATATCCTGACTGGGCGCACGACAGTCCCGCTGGATGTGACCTCTCACCCCGCATCTGAAGCATATCGGGATATCTAAATAGTAGGTATTTGTATGAAATCTCCCACAATTGGGGCATGTAGGTCTCCCCTGCTACTGGGACCTCACTCCCGGACGACCAGACTGGTGGGACCTCCTACTGTCTGAACCTGGTCTAGAATGACTGCCCTGCTGATAACTATGCACGGATGGTGGTGCATTCTTTGAGGACTGAGCATATGACTGGGATGGCCCTGATGACCCTCTCCCTGGAAGCTG
This sequence comes from Nicotiana noctiflora, assembly GCA_032618575.1. Taxonomy (NCBI): domain Eukaryota; kingdom Viridiplantae; phylum Streptophyta; class Magnoliopsida; order Solanales; family Solanaceae; genus Nicotiana; species Nicotiana noctiflora. The sequence goes on along the minus strand of JASVEL010010660.1, from coordinate 235,221 downwards.
GTCTCCCTGAATGACCCATTGACCGGGCCTTACTGTTGCTCTCTCTTTTCGCATGAATCTTCAATTTCCTAGCCTCTGTGGCCTAAACAAATCCCACAATCTTCCCATAATTCATATCTGAGTGAAAAGTTGTTGTCGCAGCCTCATTAACCATTAAAGGTCTAAGGGCCTGAACAAACCGTCGAACCCGGGCATCCTTGATCGACACTAACTGAGGAGCATACTTGGACAATCTCATGAACTCTATGTGGTACTCCCAAACACTCATACTGCCCTGTTTGAGAACCTCGAACTGAGTTTCATGGGCTGCCATTGTCTCGCAGGCAAGAAGTGGTCCATGAAGGCATCTACAAACTCATCCCATCTAGTCGGAGATCTCCCCTCCTCACGGGAATCATCCCACATCTCAAACCACGAACGCGTCGCTCCCTTTAGCCTATATGAAGCCAACTCTACCCCCTATATATCTGTAGCCTTCATCACTCTAAGAGTCTTATATATCTTATCAAGGAAATCCTGCGGATTGGCCTCTGGTTGGGCTCTAGAACTGGAGGAATATCCCTGTCTGCTAGAGGACGCAGGGGCATCATGAGACCTCTTAGCTTGGGCAGCCACTAACTGGGTCAACATATGGATGGCTCCTCTAAGGTCCTCATTAGAAACACCGGAGCCAGAAGCTGGGACTGTATCAGAAACAAGAATATTGGTAGGAGGGATGGTGGCATCCTCTGCCGCAGCTGAAACAGGAAGACTTGGGTCAAGAATAGATGGACCAGACAGATTCAAGACCAGTAAGTCATTCTCATCCACGGTATCAGGTACATGATTCACAGCCACACTTGGGGTAGCATTGGCCCCAAGGCTGAGTCTAGCTTTCTTCTTAGGCGCCATATTGTGAAAATTTTGGAACAAGGGATGAATTAGACATAAATACGTCCACTTTTCACTTTACCGCACGATATAGAATAACAAAGAAATGGATAAATTCCTAAATGTCCGTGCAGCCCCCAACTTATAGATGTGGTCGACAACACACCGATAAGAATGGCGCCACTAGACACAATTCCAAGACATCCTAGACAATTTAAAACTTTAGGCTCTAATACCAAGTTTGTCACGCCCAAAATCGAGGGACATGACCAGCGCCTGACCAGGTAGCCCCAATCAAGCGGACCTAGGTGCCTTTCCTAACCCACGCGTTACCCATGTGTTGTTCATTACTTATAAGTGAAAGAATTTACCAATTTATAATTGAAATCACACTTTTAACAAACATAACAACACGCTTGACATCTTAACAAGTTTACAATTTACAACGCCCGACATATATTTACATAAGACCATAATCCCACAGTTTACTGTCTAGGAGCCTCTAAGATACAAAGGATGATACAATACTTGTTGGTAACAAGTATTCGTCTATACATTACATAAAATCGAAGTAAAAACCAAAATAGAAGTGCTATGAGCCTCACAGGGCCCCGAGATGAGAGGGGCTCACCAAAACGACCAGTGGAAAGTGAAAGAGTGCTACTGGCGATGAGCTGAAGTACCTGCTACGGATCTACCTAAAATCATAACACGAATGTAGAGTCCCAGACAAAAGGGACGTCAGTACACTAGAATTGTACTGGTATGTATGGACAATCTTTATCCCAAGTAAACTCAATCCATAAACAAATAAATCGCAATAATAGAACAACCAACTGATACACCAAGAAATATCCAAGCGAGCCAATCACGTTCCCACACTTACATCGTTTCACGAAATCCTCAGCCCATGTACAATTAGAGATCAACAAGGAAGGCAACAACCAAACATACACGGAAAGCACAATCAAGTCAAACATAGGGCCAATCAGTGCCCACAGGTTGCAAACTCTCCTGCTGTCTCCTTTCACAATTTCACATCAACGATTTCACAATTGTATTCATATCAATTTCAATGGCGATTTTTATCGCTTTCCACCCTTATTACATCGGACAACCTTATTACCTCGGCCACTCTTATTACTTCGTCCACCCTTATCGCCCCAACCCATACCTTATTACTTTGTGTTGCGGTGCGTAACCCGATCCCACCATACAGTTTCAAATCACAACAATCACAAACAGCAAACAAAAGTACTACAAAAGATCATAAACAAGGGCAATAAGCGAATTACAAATTGGTTTATGTTTCCAAATACTTTTCAACCCGGTATCACAACAAAGTTACAATGTTTCCATATCCGAGAGTATACATACCATTATGTTCAACAGTTCATCACAATTCGAGTTGTTTCATCAATTTTGCACAAGACGCCAAGTATGTCATCACTACTATTGTCCTGAATTTCTTTACCAATTATATTTCCATTTTTTATCATTCGGTTCACATCTCAAACCACGCAACACATAGTTAAACCAATTGAACACCCAATGACTAAATCAAAAGGATACACAACAATTATTATAAGTGTCACATACCAAACAAATTGTACATATAAGGGTGATTTCACAAGTATCAAAGTTAGCCATACATACCCGGAGTCGACTTTACTTCTTTCAATCTCCTACTTTAAGTTCACCCCGCTATTTTATGTTGCTGACTCCTACCCACTTCTTTTTACTAAGTTTCAAGTTTAAAGAACATGCATGAGTGTTAAATTCTATTTGTAAAAGCTAATGCACGAAAATCTTCCATTCCTATTAAGAACTAAAAATTCAAGGAAAATGGCTAGGGTTTTGACCTTTAGAAATTGGGAAAGATGACACTTGCCGTAGGATTTTCCGGACCAAGCGATTAGAAAATGATCCTTGAAGATTGTTAGATTTATCTCTCTAGAATCTATCTTTTCCTCTCTTTTGTTTTGCTAATAAAATATGAGAAAATGAAGCTTTAAGGTGTTTTATTAAAGAAGGAATCAGGTTAAAATTTTATAAAAATCTGGGCCAAGTCAAATCTGCGGTCGCATCTGCGATCGCAAAATCAACATGCACCCGCATAATGAACCACATAATTGCTCCCAAAAATCACATGTTTTGTTATAATATGCGACCAAAATGCGGTCCGCATTCGTGTTCTACGGTTGCAGAATGCACCGCAGAATTGACACTCTAAAATCCTTAAGGAATTATGAGATGGTTTTGCGGTCTGCATTTTCGTTATGCGATTGCATATTGGACCGCATTTTCAACACAAATTTTGGAAAATATTCTGTTACACTCTGCAGTAGGAATGCAGTGAGCATAGCAGATCTGCGACCACATTCTTGGGTGCAGAATTGACATTTTCTGGAAAATTCTGTTCTTTCGATTTTTAAAGCTTAGATCACTACCAAGGGTCAGAACCATCGCCGTGAAGAATTCTACACATTCCTACCATATTATTATGACCATGACACCACGGTTTACTAGGTTTTAAGCATGAAACTTTTACGGGGCCTTACAATACTATTGTGGTTGTCACGACTCCAAATCCGGTCGTGATGGCGCCCAGCACATTGCTAAGCCAGCCTGACCAATCAATATCAACAAAGGAGCTAGAAGCTCTCTTTATCCCATTTAAGCATATTAATTCATGAAATAACAGTGACACATATATCGAAAACGGGGAACCAAGTCCCATAATACATCAACTCCGATAGACCAAAGGGTCAAGAGTCATGAGCCTCTACTAAACATAAGTGTATAAAGGTTTACAAGATACCAAATGCGGAAAGAAAAGTTGATACATAATCAAAAGACAATGAGAAGGAATATTGGGTCCTGCGGACTCTGCAGCTACCTCGTATATCCCACAGATGTCGCTTCGCACAGCTACTGGATCACTGCGAGAGGTACTTGGATCTGCACACAAGGTGCAGGGAGTAAAATGAGTACTGCCAGACTCGGTGGTAATAAACAAGGGTAAGACAGCGCAGATAAGAAATCCGCAATAAAGCACTATGTAAAGCTATAATCAAATACCCGATCACAGAATCAATATCAACTGTACCTGTACCAACAAGTACCAGCAGAACAGTATAACAGCTAGCGGATGTAGCTAAGTGCAATGCAATGCATGATATGACCGCTACGGCGCGTAGCCGATCCAATTTGGGTACCCGTGCTCACTTGTGGGGTTTCGGACTCCGGAGGGGCTCCTACAGCCCAAGCACAATATCATCTGCGGCGTGCGGTCGATCCAACATATATACTGCTGCGGCGCGCGGCCGATCCACTACCAGGTCGGCTAATATGCAAATACGGCCTCGCGAGGCTCAAAAGTAGTTTTGAAAACCTTTTTATCATTTTTCGGTTGGAAAACAGTAATACCAAGTTCGAGAGATTGGAAATAGCATGATAACAGAAATAGCTACGGACTCTGGTAGTAACTAGCATGTCAATATGATAAGACAATGATAACAATCCTCGCGGGATCCAATAACCGGCTCACGGCCCACAAGTATACTCAACCACCCAAGAAGGGGTTCAACGGCTCAAGAGTAGCCAATATCACAGAGTATAATATGCAACCATCCGAGAAGGAGGTTCGACGGCTCATGAATAGCCTAATATCATAACACGGTATCAGCAAGACGGACTAAGCCATAGTCCCCAATCACAATCGACCCTGCACTCACATGAGAGTACATGTCTCGCTGCTATACAGCGTCACAAAGTGGTATACCGGGGTTTCGAACCCACTGGTCATCACCGACATCTATTACTCACCTCAATACGGCGCGACGACTACTCCGCAATGCCCTTGCCACGAGAATCAAGCTCCGCACGCGTAGAATCCGATCAAATACAGTAGAAACACAACAAATTAGGCCAATGGGACGACACCCAATCAATACAACTCAATTTACATCAAAATTCCCAAAGTTGTCAAAACCCGACTTTCGGAACGCTTGTCGAAAAATCACGAAAGTCACATATTCGGAACCCTCATCTCAATACGAGTCTAAGCATATCAATTTTACCAAATTCGGACTCCATTTGCCCATTCGAAACCTTGATTTTCTAAAGTTCAAGCCTAGGGCTAAATCCTCCATAAATTACCCCAAATTCCTCCATTTTCATGATATAATTGCATAATATTATCAATACTAATCATAGTTTAAGTCCATAGTTGATTACCTGATGATTTCCCTTGAATTTCTCTTCAAAATCGCCCAAATCGCCTCTAAAGCCGAGACCCAAATGTGTGAAATGTTTCTGAAATTTTTCTAACTTCGGATACACTTAACTCACAGCGATTTTCGCTTCTGCGGATAAAATTCCGCTCCTACGAGTCCGTATCCGCGACCAGAGGGTCGCTTCAGCGATTCCAGGCCTAGCCGGCCAATTCCGCTTCTGCGAGAAAAAGGACCGCTTACGCGCGTCCGCTTCCGCGATTGAACCCCCGCTTCTGCGAAAGCTCCCGCTTCTGCGCACCAGAGTCCGCTCCTGCGGACTCGCCCAGGCGGTCAAGAATCCGCTTCTGCGGACCTTCCCATTTTTCATCAAGTCCGCTTCTGCGGTCACCCACTCGCACCAGCGACGCCGCTTCAGCGGAAAGGATTCCGCTTCTACGATGCCAAGCGCTCCTCAGTCCGCTTATGCGGACTCGCCTCCGCGCCCACATTTCCGCGGGGGCGAAAATGACAGAACCAGAATACTTCAACCTGCAATTTCCATGATTTTCTTCCGTTTAACCATCCGAAAACACCCCGAGGCCCCCGGGACCTCATCCAAACACACCAACACACCCTAATACCTTATTCGAACTTGTTCCAATCCTCAAAACGCGTCTAACAACATCTAAAATCCATAATTCACATCGAATTCAAGCCTAAATTCCTTAAAACTTTCCGAATTACACATTCAATCAAAAACCCGACCAAACGACGTCCGAATGACCTGAAATTTTGCAGGCACATCCAAAATCACCTAACGGAGCTACTGCAACTGTCGGAATTCCATTCCGACCCCGGATCAAAATCTCACCTACCGTTCGGATTTCGCCAAAATTCAACCTTAGCCAATTCAAGCCTATTTCTACACCGGGCCTCCAAATTCAATTCCGATCGCTCCCCTAAATCACAAATCACCTCCCGGAACTAACCGAATCATCGGAATCCGATTCCGAGCCCTCTAACCAAATAGTCAACTCCGGGTTGACTTTCCTTATTCAAGTCTCCTTCAAAAAGGCTATATGCCTCATTTTCAATCCAAATCACTCCTAAATCACCCGATAGACTTTAACACCGATATAAAAGCATAAAACATACAATTTCAACATAACGGGGTGGTAATTCCCGTGACGACGGGCCGGGTCGTCACATTCTCCCCCTCTTAAGCAAACGCTCGTCCTCGAGCGGGTCAAGAAACATACCTGAAGTCTCAAACAAGTGAGGATATCTGCTCCGCATCTCCCGCTCGGTCTCCCAAGTGGCCTCCTCCACGGGTCGACCTCTCCACTGAACCTTAACTGATGCAATCTCCTTAGACCTCAATTTTCTCACCTGACGTCCCAAAATGGCAATAGGCTCCACATCATAGGATAGATCACCATCAAGCTGGAATGGTGCTGAAATCTAATACATGAGACGGATCTCCAATGTACTTCCGGAGCATAGACACATGGAATACTGGATGAACGCTGGATAAGGTGGGCGGCAAGGCCAACTCATATGCCACCTCTCCAACTCTCCTAAGTATCTCAAAAGGACCAATGTACCTGGGACTCAACTTTCCTTTCTTCCCAAACCTCATGACACCCTTCATAGGTGAAACCTTCAACAATACTCCGTCACCAACCATGAAAGACAACTCTCGAACTCTACGGTCCGCATAACTCTTCTGACGAGACTGTGCTGTACGAAGCCTCTCCTGGATCAACTTTGCTCTATCCAGAGCATCCTGGACTAACTCAGTCCCTATCAATCTAACCTCACGAGGCTCAAACCATCCCACGGGGGATCTACACCGCCTGCCATACAATGCCTCATACGGGGCCATCTGAATACTCGACTGATAACTGTTGTTGTAGGCAAACTCAGCAAGTGGTAGGAACTCATCCCACGAACCACCAAAATCAATCACACAAGCTCGCAACATATCCTCCAAGATCCGAATAGTGCGCTCAGACTGTCCGTCTGTCTGGGGGTGAAATGCTGGTACTCAACTCAACCCGTGTACCCATCTCTCGCTGAAATGCTCTCCAAAACTGAGAAGTGAACTGAGTACCCCTGTCGGATATGATAGACACCGGGACTCCATGCAACCGAACAATCTCTCGAATAAAGATCGCTGCCAACCGCTCCGATGAGTAGGTAGTACTAACGGGAATGAAGTGAGCTGACTTGGTCAGTCTATCCACAATCACCCATACAGAATCAAATTTCCTCGCCGTCCGAGGGAGTCCAATAACAAAGTCCATAGTGATCCTCTCCCATTTCCACTTAGGAATAACAATGCGTTGAAATACACCGCCGGGCCTCTGATGCTCGTACTTAACCTGCTGACAGTTGAGGCACCGTGCTACATGTCCGACAATGTCCATTTTCATCTTTCTCCACCAATAGTGTTGTTTCAAATCTTGATACATCTTCGCGGCTCCTGGATGGATAGAATACCGCGAGCTATGGGCCTCTTCCAGAATCAACTCACGAAGGCCATCAACATTGGGCACACATATCCGGCCCTGCATCCTCAATACACCGTCACTATCAATGGTGACATCTCTAGCATCATCATGCTGAACTCTGTCCCTAAGGACAGCCAAATGTGGATCATCATACTGGCGCTCACGAATACGATCATATAGAGATGACCGAGATACAACACAAGCCAATACCCGGCTGGGCTCCGAAATATCTAACCTCACTAGCCGATTGGCTAGCACCTGAACATCATGAGCAAATGGCCTCTCCTCGGCTGGAATATATGCCAAGCTCCCCATACTGACCGCCTTCCGGCTCAAAGCATCGGCCACCACATTGGCCTTCCCGGATGATATAATATAGTAATGTCATAATCCTTCAGCAACTCAAGCCATCTCCGCTGTCTCAAATTAAGGTCTTTCTGTTTGAACAAGTGCTGGAGACTACGATGGTCGGTATAAACCTCACAAGACACACCGTACAAATAGTGCCTCCAAATCATCAATGCATGAACAATGGCGGCTAGCTCCAAATCATGAACAGGATAGTTCTTCTCATGTGTTTTCAACTGCCGAGAAGCATAAGCAATCACCTTACCTTCCTGCATCAACACACAGCCTATCCCCACTCTCGAGGCATCACAATAAACGGTATATGAACCTGAAACCGATGGCAATACTAACACTGGAGCTGTGGTCAAAGCTGTCTTGAGCTTATGAAATTTCTCCTCACACTCATCCGACCACACGAATGGTGCACCCTTCTGGGTCAATTTAGTCAATGAAGAAGCAATGGATGAAAATCCCCGAACAAACCGGCGATAATACCCCGCCAAGCCAAGAAAACTCCTGATCTCTGTAGCTGAGGACGGTCTAGGCCAACTCTGCACCGCCTCTATCTTTTTCTGATCAACCTGAATACCATCACGAGACACCACATGTCCCCGAAATGCTACGGACTCGAGCCAAAACTCGCACTTGGAGAATTTAGCATATAGCTTCTCCTCCCTCAATCTCTGCAACACAATACTCAAATGCTGAGCATGCTCCTCCCGACTACGGGAGTAGACTAGAATGTCATCAATGAACACAATCACAAATGAATCCAAATAAGGCCCGAACACACTGTTCATCAGATGCATAAATGCTGCTGGGGCGTTGGTCAGCCCAAACGACATCACAAGAAACTCATAATGACCATATCGGGTCCTGAATGCAGTCTTCATAATATCCGAGTCCCTGATCTTCAGCTGATGATAGCCTGAACGATGTTCATCAGATGCATAAATGCTGCTGGGGCGTTGGTCAGCTATGCGCGGTAAAGGGTACTTGTTCTTCACTGTCACTTTGTTCAATTGCCTATAATCAATACACATTCGCATGGAACCATCTTTCTTTCTAACAAATAATACCGGCGCACCCCACGGAGACACACTAGGGCGGATGAAACCCTTATCCAGAAGCTCTTGAAGCTGCTCCTTCAGTTCTTTCAACTCAGCTGGTGCCATCCGATAAGGAGGAACAGATATAGGCTGAGTGCCCGCACCAAGTCAATGCCAAAATCAATATCCCTGTCCGGCGGCATGCCCGGCAGGTCTGAGGGGAATACATCTGGGAAGTCCCTCACAACAGGTACAGAATCAATGCTTGGAGACTCAGCTCCCACATCTCTCACAAAAGCTAAGTACGATAAACACCCTTTTTCAACCATCTTCCGAGCTTTTAAGAACGAAATAACACGGCTAGGGACGAAATCGGTCGAACCCCGCCACTCGATCTGAGAAATACCAGGAATGGCCAACGTAACTGTCTTAGCATGACAATCCAATATAGCATGGTACGGAGACAACTAGTCCATACCCAATATAACATCAAAGTCCACCATCCCCAACAACAACAAATCTGCCTGGGTCTCCAGACCCCCAGTAGATATAACACAGGATCTATAGACATGATCCACAACAATCGTATCACCCACGCGGGTGGATACATGAACAGGTAAATCAAGACTACCACGAGTCGCACCCAAATGATGTGCAAAATAAGAGGACACGTAAGAATATGTGGACCCTGGATCAAATAGAACGAGGCATCTCTGTGACAGACAGAAATGATACCTGTAATCACTGCATCGGAGGCAACTGCATCACGCCTGTCAGGAAGTGCATAGAATCGTGCCTGGCCTCCACCAGATCTCTCCTCGCCCCTGGGGCGACCACGAGAAGACTGACCTCCACCTCTACTAGGCTGAGATGGTGCTGAAGAGGAGGGCTGATCCCTTTGCTGAGTTCTGCCCCTACGTAGTCGAGGGCACTGTCTCCTCATCTGGCCAAACTCACCACACTCATAACATGCACCTGGTGCTGGAGAAGGGGACTGAAGGGAACCCCTCGCCGCAGAAGAACCCTGGGCTGAAGAAGTAGGTGCTGCACTCTGGGCTGGAAGGGCACTAAGTGATGAATGACCCTGCTGAAACCCCTGTTGACCACGACCATGAGAACCTCCGCTCTGCTCTGGACGGCCTGAATGAGAATGTCTAGATGAGCGACCTCTGCTCTGCTGGGAATGCCCTCTAGATGGAGCACCACTGAAACTGCCAGAACCACGAGGCCTCTTGGCCTCCCGCTCCTCTCTCTCTCGGCGACGATCCGCCTCAATGGAGCGTGCCATATCAGCAACCTGCTCAAATGATGATGACAGAACTCGCTCGCTGGTCATAAGAATACGGATAGAGTAGTTGAGGCCATCAATGAACCTCCCGATCCTCTCCCTATCATTAGGGATCATCCATGTGGCATGCCTAGCCAGCTGTGTAAATCTGAGCTCATACTGAGTCACAGACATGTCGCCCTGAATCAACCACTCGAACCGGCGACGTAGCTCCTCGCGACGAGACCGAGGTACATATTTCTCTAGAAAGAGAGTAGAGAACTGCTGCCATGTGAGAGGTGCTGCTCCTGCAGGCCTACGCCTCTCAAACTCTTCCCACCAATCAAATGCGGGACCGGTGAACTGAAAGGTAGTAAATGAAACTCCGCTGGACTCAAGAATACCAGCCGTACGCAACATCCTTTCACACTTGTCCAAGAAACCCTGGGCATCCTCACCCTCAACGCCACTGAAATAGGGTGGCTAAAGTCTTCCAAATCTCTCAAGACGACGCTGCTCGTCATCCGGCATAACCTGAACCATATGCTCAGGAGCTGGAGCTGGTGCAGCTGGAGGAATAACCGGTGCAACCACCTGAGCGGGGACCGCCTCTGGCGTCTGAAGTCCCTGCACAACCGGGTCAAGTGTGCGAGCTGCAGGGGTCTGCTGACCACCCCCTGTCTGAGATGTCGCTGCAGTAGCAGTAGCTGAAACTACCTGAGCCAAACCGGAACACACCGATAATATCCGAGCAAGAGTCTCCTGAAGACCAGGAATAGCAATAGATACAGTCTGGCCCTGAACTGGGGCTGCTGGAGCATCAACCACTGGGGGCTGCTCCTGAACTGGTACAACAGGCGGGTCAGCTGGCACTGCCTCAGCTGCCCTACCTCTAACTCTAGCACGACCACGCCCACGGCCTCTAACAGGTGGCAATGGAGGTCGTCCACCGCGTCCTGATGCTCGCGTTCTCGCCATCTGCGAGAGAATAGAATATAGAAGTTCAGTTCTTAGAACAACAAGATCGCACGACAGATTTCAAGAAAAGTGGAGTGTTTCCTAAAGGTTCGCAGCCTACCGAGGATAAGTACAGGTGTCCCCGTACCGATCCACAAGACTCTACTAACCGGCTCAAGACTCATGAGGCCTAGTAAACCTAGGCTCTGATACCAACTTGTCACGACCCCAAATCCGGTCGTGATGGCGCCCAGCACATTGCTAAGCCAGCCAGACCAATCAATATTAACAACGGAGCTAGAAGCTCTCTTTAGCCCATTTAAGCATATTAATTCACGAAATAACAGCGACACATATATCGAAAACGGGGAACAAAGTCCCATAATACATCAACTCCCATAGACCAAAGGGTCAAGAGTCATGAGCCTCTACTGAACATAAGTGTATAAAGGTTTACAAGATACTAAATGCGGAAAGAAAAGTTGATACAGAATCAAAAGACAGTGAGAAGGAATATCGGGTCCTGCGGACTCTGTAGCTACCTCGTATATCCCACAGATGTCGCTTCGCACAGCTACTGGATCACTGCTGAGAGGTACCTGGATCTGCACACAAGGTGCAGGGAGTAAAATGAGTACTGCCAGACTCGGTGGTAATAAACAAGGGTAAGACAACGCAGATAAGAAATCCGCAATAAAGCACTATGTAAAGCTATAATCAAATACCCTGTCGTAGAATCAATATCAACTGTACCTGTACCAACAAGTACCAGCAAAACAGTATAACATCTATCAGATGTAGCTAAATGCAATGCAATGCATGATATGACCGCTACGATGCGTAGCCCGATCCAGTTTGGGTACCCGTGCTCATTGTGGGGGTTCGGACTCCGGAGGGGCTCCTACGGCCCAAGCACAATATCACTGCGGTGTGCAGTCCGATCCAACATATATACCGCTGCGGCGTGCAGCCCGATCCACTACCAGTCAGCTAATATGCAAATACAGCCTCGGAGGCTCAAAAGTAGTTTTGAAAACCTTTTTATCATTTTTCAGTTGGAAAACAGTAATACCAAGTTCCAGAGATTGGAAATAGCATGATAACAGAAATAGCTACGGACCGGTAGTAACTAGCATGTCAATATGATAAGACAATGATAACGATCCTCGCGGGATCCAATAACTGGCTCGCGGCCCACAAGTATACTCAACCGCCCAAGAAGGGGTTCAACGGCTCAAGAGTAGCCAATATCACAGTATAATATGCAACCATCCGAGAAGGAGGTTCGACGGCTCATGAATAGCCTAATATCATAACACAGTATCAGCAAGACGGACTAAGCCATAGTCCCCAATCACAATCGACCCCGCACTCACATGAAAGTACGTGTCTCGCTGCTATACAGCGTCACAAAGTGGTATACCGGGGTTTGGAACCCGCTGGTCATCACCCACATCTATTACTCACCTCAATACGGCGCAACGACTACTCCGCAATGCCCTTACCACGAGTATCAAGCTCCGCACGCGTAGAATCTGATCAAATACAGTAGAAACACAACAAATTAGGCCAATGGGACGACAGCCAATCAATACAACTCAATTTACATCAAAATTCCCAAAGTTGTCAAAAGCCAACTTTCGGTACGCTTGTCGAAAAATCACGAAAGTCACATATTCGGAACCCTCATCTCAATACGAGTCTAAGCATATCAATTTTGCCAAATTCGGACTTCATTTGCCCATTCAAAACCTTGATTTTCTAAAGTTCAAGCCTAGGGCTAAATCCTCCATAAATTACCCCAAATTCCTCCATTTTCATGATATAATTGCATAATATTATCAATACTAATCATAGTTTAAGTCCATAGTTGATTACCCGATGATTTCCCTTGAATTTCTCTTCAAAATCGCCCAAATCGCCTCTAAAGCCGAGACCCAAATGTGTGAAATGTTTCTGAAATTTTTCTAACTTTTGATACACGTAACTCACAGCGATTTTCGCATCTGTGGATAAAATTCCGCTCCTACGAGTCCGTATCTGCGACCAGAGGGTCGCTTCAGCGATTCCAGGCCTAGCCGGCCAATTTCGCTTCTGCGAGAAAAAGGACCGCTTACGCGCGTCCGCTTCCGTGATTGAACCCCCGCTTCTGCGAAAGCTCCCGCTTCTGCGCACTAGAGTCCGCTCCTGCGGACTCGCCCAGGCGGTCAAGAATCCTCGTCTGCGGACCTTCCCATTTTTCATCAAGTCCGCTTCTGCGGTCACCCACTCGCACCAGCGACGTCGCTTCAGCGGAAAGGATTCCGTTTCTACGATGCCAAGCGCTCCTGCTCTCCTCAGTCCGCTCCTGCGGACTCGCCTCCGCGCCCACATTTCCGCAGGGGCGAAAATGACAGAACCAGAACACTTCAACCTGCAATTTCCATGATTTTCTTCCGTTTAACCATCCGAAAACACCCTGAGGCCCCCCGGACCTCATCCAAACACACCAACACACCCTAATACCTTATTCGAACTTGTTCCAATCCTCAAAAATTGTCTAACAACATCAAAAATCCATAATTCACATCGAATTCAACCTAAATTCCTTAAAACTTTCCGAATTACACATTCAATCAAAAACCCGACCAAACGACGTCCGAATGACCTGAAATTTTGCAGGCACATCCAAAATCACCTAACGGAGCTACTGCAACTGTCAGAATTCCATTCCGACCCCCGGATCAAAATCTCACCTACCGTTCGGATTTCGCCAAAATTCAACCTTAGCCAATTCAAGCCTATTTCTACACCGGCCTCCAAATTCAATTCCGATCGCTCCCCTAAGTCACAAATCACCTCCCGGAACTAACCGAATCATCAGAATCCGATTCCGAGCCCTCTAACCAAATAGTCAACTCCGGGTTGACTTTCCTTATTCAAGTCTCCTTCAAAAAGGCTATATGCCTCATTTTCAATCCAAATCACTCCTAAATCACCCGATAGACTTTAACACTAATATAAAAGCATAAAAAATACAAATTCAACATAACGGGGTGGTAATTCCCGTGACGACGGGCCGGGTCGTCACATGTGGTAGACCATGTATATCGATTGTGTTTAGTGACTATTGGGGGTCTGGAGACCCGAGTTGACTTGTTGTTATTGAGCATGGTAGATTAGAAGTCATTCTGGGCATATATTGGCTATCTCTGTAGCATGCTATTCTAGACTGTTATGCTAAGACAATCATATTGTCCATTCCGGGTGTTTCGATGATTGAGTGGCATGGTATGACTAACTATGTACCCAGCTGGGAGATTTCATTCCTAAAGGCCCAACATATACTTGGGAAAGGTTGTTTATCATATTTGGAATTTGTGAGAGATATTGGAGCTGAGACGCCTTGTATTGATTCTATTCCTATTGTGAGGGACTTCCCTGATGTGTTTCCAGCAGACCTGTTGTGCATGCCATCGGATAGGGACATTGATTTCGGTATTGATCTAGTGTCGGGCACTCAGCCCATCTCTATTCCTCCATATAGTATGGCACCAGCAGAGTTAAAGGAATTGAAGGAGCAGCTTCAGGAACTCCTAGATAAGGGTTTTATCCTGTCACACCTCCTTTTATTGCTACTAGACCCCGGGAAGGGCATAATAAAAGGAGTTTTTCCAATTAAACGACAATCGGTACGGGATTTATTTACTTAGTTTCAGAGTCGTCACTTGGGAGATTAATGGTGTCCCAAGTCACCGAATTAATCCTGAACAGAGGAAAGTTTGACTCAATTACAGTCTGCGAACTAGAAATCCAGATAAGGAATTCTGTTACTCTGGGAGAAGGTGTTAGCCACTCCCGAATTTCGTGGTTCTAGCATGGTCGCCCAACTGTTGTATTTGTTTTTATATGATTTTATATATTCCCTTTTAATGTGCATTTTAGTACTCCCTTTGATTATTTAATTGTACAAAATATTACAACATCGTGAGAATGTATTTGGACTACGCCGTATCAGTACGCCTGTGGCTTTTGACATATTTTGACTTCGTTGAGACTTGGATTTGGGTCACATAAATGTGAACCCATATTAAGAAGGTAATATTATTATAAATTGTGCCTATATTATCTACGTCTTGTTAACTTTGGGAAAGTCCGTGAAATTTGCTAAACGGTCCTTCCAAATCTAAGGTTTTCATAATAGTTATTTGAGGGCCCCGCAATTGTGTATTTAATGTGGCGAGGCTCAACTCATTTTTGTTAAAGTCATGTCTAAAGTATACTACATTTTTCTATCCGTTTGTCTCTAATAATCAAGAAAAGGGTCTTAAATCATTAATATTAGCTAAGAGTTATTATATTAAGGACATGAGCACACACGAGCCTAGGCCTTCAATAATTTTTGGGCTTGATCACAGTCCATACGATAACACCATGGCCAGATGTAGTCGGACTGGTTAATTTCGCTTGGCCAAAGTCCTGGAATGCATGTTAATGTGTCCAGGCCCAATAACCACTAAAGCATATTTATTTAATTTTGTGTATATTATTAGGATATTGGTTCCAGAACTAACACAAAACATAAGACTATTCTTCATTTTACGTTAATGATCTACTTTAAATTCATACTAGTTTATACAATCAACTATCAGAAAAGTTCACTTATCATTTAACTCAAATACTTGTTAATCCTATCAATTATTAATTCAAATTAAACTAACATTATAATACTGATCTTGTATACTAACTCTGAATTTTACAAGTAGTCATATGATTCAATTGTGACTACAATCTAGATTAGTTAACTACTGACTCAGTTCCTTATTGTTATCATTTTATTAGAGGCTGATTCATAAAAAAACAAAAATTTGAACTAGCGTTTAACTGAATATAGTTTTATAACAAATGACACATTGTAGATTAATAATCATGAAAACATTTATTGTATATAATTATCAGAGGTTAAACATGCATTAAAGGGATAACTCTTGACTATTTATTGTACATAATTAACAATGCCAAACGGAACTAATTACGGAAGATTAAATCCATTTTACTTTACATTTTTTAAAAGTAATGTCATATAACTTCAACTATAGTATGAGACTACTCCAAAACTAAAGCTAATATCAAAGTAGAGTTTAACAGTCCAGTCCAAATTATTACATCTCCAAAACTAAACCTAACAAATACAAATGACTAATTTTAATATACAAATAGTAAAATATGAAATAACACTTAAACTTCATTTCATCTTCTTCAATTTCACATTTAAAGCTTCCGTCAAATAGAGATTGTACCTGGAAATGAAATGAAATCGATGAGATCTTGACAAAGTAAGGATCAACAATCAACAACAACTCGTAAATTGATCATAACAGCTCCATGAAACCAAATTCAATCCAACATGAAGATAAACTAGTAGAAAACCCACATATTCTAATCCAAACAACTAATCAACACTTGACTCAACACAATACCAATCAAATAGTAAATCGATCACTAAAGCCAAATAGAAGAAGCACAAACTTGAAATTACTTGCAGGATCAATGAAACAATGATAGTTTTTATGGTTTTCTGAACTTTAATGTGAACAAATGCATGAATTGAGATTGCAAACATAAAGGGAAATGTTTTTATATTTTAGATTTTTCCAAGGCTTCTAAACTTGTTCAATGAAGGCTGATGAAGCCTATTTATAGATTTGAAAAGGGAGGGAATTTCAAATTCTGAAATTGTCCCGTAGTCCTTTCTTTTATTGCAATTTAACCCCTATTATTATATTTATTTGACTATTTTCCCCTTTATTAATGCAGTATTAGCCATTTACCCCAATCTAGAAGGTTCCTTCCCTTAGTTTTACCCTTCTACGCCTACCTCTAATTAACATTTACTGCACTACCCTTTTATTCTGCTCGAAATACCCTCAACCCCTTAAGTATTTACCATTAAACCAGATAGTATTCCCAAATCTACCCATATCCCATTAAAATTATTACAATGAACCAAATTTCATTCCCCAAATTAACCTTGCCTTCCTATTTTATTTACCCTTTCACTCATACTACCCTTAACCTTAAAAATACCCAAAATTACTCTAAAAAATCAGGATTGAAAACCTTAACTAATTACCATAATTAATTAATTAATTGTCAATTAATAGACACAACCAAATAAAAATTAAGTAATCAATTAACAAGATTCAGAAAATCAATCAAACAATAAATAATCTAATTAATAGAAAACCTTAGTTACTAATCAGGTTTATAAACAATCAAAACCCTAAAACTAAGTGTAACAGTGTGCTTATTCAAATAAAAATGAAAGACCTAAAACTATATAATTTTTATCAAAAACTAACAACACAAAGCAGATCCTAGACATGCAAACAACAGAAGTAAAAGAGGAATATGAACTTAGCTTTTTTCTTGTTTTCTTTTCTTTCTTTCTTATGTTCTTTTCTTTCTTCATTTTCTCTTGATTTTCCTGGCTTTTAAAAATCTTGGATATCATTTTTCTTGGATCTTTGACTTCTGGCAGACTTTCGAGTCTTAGTATGGACCATTTCAGTGGTTTTCAAGGTTAACGGCTCTTAGGGTTGCTATGGGATGGTTTTGGAATGGTGGTGTTCGCCGGAATGGGATTCCGGCGACACTCAAATTAATATTCGATGAGATCTAGGTGTATTTTAGGAAAAAGATTTAGAGGGGTGGAAAGGAGAGGCCTAGGTGGTTCTAGGGTGTTAAGGGTGGAGGCAGAATCTAACATGGTGTTCGCCGGAATAGGGTTTCGGCGACACTTGAATGGATATTCGAAGGAATCTAGTATGTTTCGAAGGAAGCTGATTATGGGGGTGGAAGAGGAGGCCTAGACCATTTTATGGTGTTAATGGAAAGATCATCGGTGTAGGTTAAGTTTCCCGCCAGTAGGTTTTGGACGGTAGTTGGTGAGAGGAGAAGGGGGAAGAAGAGGCGGCTAGGGTATGGTGTATTAGAGAAGGAATGGAATGAATGGTATAATGTGTATTTGTATATTTAAAACCTTAGGATTATTAGGGACCATTGGATTGGAAATAATTGACGGCGAAGATTCATCATCATATACACGACACCGTTTGGTTTAGTGTTGATTCAATCCTGGCGTTTTGATTATTTAAATGAACGGTCACGATTTGATGACTTAAATGTCGTCGTTTAGTTTTAATAAATAGCCTGTATATCTGACAGTTTGATGAAGATTTTAATGGCCCAGATTTCTCAAACTAGACGGTGTCGTTTGGATCGATAGGCATGCCGATATTTCCTTAGGTCCTGGATCAATTATATTAAAGGAATTTGATTTTTTTGGCCACTGAATTGATCAACCCAATTTATGTATATTTGTATTTTGTATTTGCTTCTTGTATTATGTATTTTATTTCCTTTATATATTTTCTGTATTTTTCTTTTGTATTTTATTTACTTCTTTTTGTATTTTCTTTTCTTCTATTTTTCTGATTTTTGCTAATTCTAAAAGTAATTAATTTATATTTTTTATTGTATTTTCAATTAAAAAACATAAAAATGTTATTTTGATTTTCTTTAATTTGTTCTCAAAAATTATAAAATTAAAATCCTAATACTCCTGCATATTTTTATATATTTTTTATGAATTATTATGCAACTAATTAACACAAAAAATGCCACCAATATTTTGACAAAATTAAAAAAAAAGATTATTTTGTTTTGGATTTTTTAGGAATAATTTGCTTGGGGCAAAAATTATGTGCTCAAAGCTACCCCTCATTGCTCGGGAACACGCAGAGTTTCTGTGCAAAGATAAGTAAGCAGTAATGAGGGATTTTTGGCCATTCTCATATTCCGTGTGAAGTATTTTCGAAATATTTTACCGCATCCTGCTTCAGAGATTGCCTACATATCCTAGGCTAAACAGGAATCATGTCACTATAGTTCATGAGTGTCTGGTAGCTGGGACTACCAGGAGCTGTGATCTCATGATATTGCTTTTGTTACTGCTTGATGATCCCCTTATTACACCATTGTAATGATAAATAAGTTATACTAGGTTATGCCCTATGATTTAAAAAATCCTATCTAATGTCTGCTATCCTATGTTCTTGAACTGTCTTGATCTTGCATCTTGTATTCTTTCAACATGCCTTTGACTTTGTCCATTCTTCAGGTGGACTCCTGCTTACGAATGCTTGAAAAAATATTCCCTTGTTCTTCATATGGGCTCCTGCTTGCGAATTTGAAATGTATTCCATTTTTCTTCGGGTGGGTGCCTGCTTACCAAATTTGAAATGTATTCCCGTATTCTTCAAGCGAGCGCCTGCTTACCGAATTTGAAATGTATTCCCTTGTTCTTCAGGCGGGCGCCTGCTTACTGAATTAGAAATATATTCCCTTATTCTTTAGGTGGGTGCCTGCTTGCCGAATTTTAAATGTATTCCTTTATTCTTCAGGTGGGCACCTACTTACCGAATTTGAAATGTATTCCCTTGTTCTTCGGGTGGGTGCCTGCTTACACATTTGAAAAACAAAGAAATTTTTTCTGCCCCAGTATGGTGCCTGGGTTTATCATGATATCAAATATTAGAATTCAAAGCTAAATTTCCAAATGGCACTTTCTTTGTTTTCCAGGTGGATGCCTGATTACTGCATTTTGAAAAGATATTCCCTTGTTCTTCAGGAGGGCGTCTACTTACGAACTTTGAATAGATATTCCCTTAGTATTCAGGTGGGCGCCTACTTGCGAACTTTGAAAAGAGATTCCCTTATTCTTCAGGTGGGCGCCTGCTTACAACATCCAAAACAAAGAAAACTTTTTGCCCCAGATTGATAACTGGGTGCACGACATTACTGAATGTTAACTTGTGATAAGGATTATACTATACTTCCCTTGTTTTTCAGATGAGTGCATGCTTATTGTGTTTGAAATGTATTCCCTTGTTTTTTTGGTGGGCACCTGCTTACAACATTTGAAAATATATTCCTTGTCTTTCAGGTTGGCGCCTGCTGGCGAATTTTGAAAAGATATTTCCTTATTCTTCAGTTAGACGCCTGCTTACGATATATAAAGTAACGCAATTTTTTTCTGCCCCAGTTTGATAATTGGGTGCAGCATATTATCATATGTGCGATCAAAATTAAACATTATACTTCCCTTATTCTTCAGGTGGGCGTCTGATTACCGAGGTTGAAATGAATTTCTTTGCATATTGCTTCTTTTCTTTAAAATTTGAATTATCTTCCCTTGTTCTCCAGGTGGGTACCTGATTGTTGAAATTTTTTGTGCTCCCTTGTTATCCACATTGGTCACACTCACTTTAAAGTGATTAGTAAGAATATTAATTTTTTGTCCCTGTTCTAATCAAAGAACAATTTGTTAGTATAAAATGGTGGTTAGCTGTTGGCATTCTTGTTAGCCTTGCTCCCACATTCGAACTTGCTCCAGCTTGGTCCTTTGGACTTGTTCTGCTTTGCCCTAACTTCCGGCTATCTTTCAAAATTTTCTAATCCTGATGACCCAAATGTTTCCTCATGTCACTGTCTTGGTGTTTCTTCCTCTTTCTTGTGAACTTTGCTTTTCCCCAAATATCTGATTACCATATGTCCTCCTTATTTCAATTGTTCTTTAATAAGTCCTGATCTTATTGTGCCATATCACTGAGAAGTTGGTAGTTAGCTTCGACTAACAATGTCTTATAGACAGATTCCAATAAAAATGAAATGCAATGACCTCTAAGTTTTGAGGATAGAAATACTTTGAAAAGACAAAAAGGACAGGACTTATCTGAGTGGGAAGGTTGATTCTTTTGATCATGCCATGCATTTGGATTAACCAACCTAGTGTGTCCAACCAACAACTATCAATTTCCACTTTTGCCAACTTGATCTTCAACAAAACCCAAACTTTGCTTGTATTGCCACTTTTCAACCACAAACTTCTTTCTCACTTTCGCCTTACGGTGCCCTTGAGGGCTTTTACCAATAAGACTCTCTTATTGTAATTTCCCTCTGCTCACGACGCCTTACGGTGCCCGTAAAGGTTTTCACCGATAAGACTCTCTCATTTTATATCTCTCAACTCACATCGCCTTACGGTGCCCGTACGGGTTTTCACCAATAAGACTCTCTCATTTTCGGTCTTTCATTTTGTGGTACCATAGTGTTGTCCTTAACATGATTCACTTCACCTGCTTGCATTGACATTTCTTAAAATTGATTTGACGGTCTTTCTTTGGACCGTAATGTGGCTTTTGGATGGGTTATGAAAGAAGGTTATAAAGGGTCAAAAGTTTCCAACGTGGGCTAAAATATTACAACTTTCGGAATCATATCTTCCATAACAAACATAACTTCTACCCTAGTTTCATTCTTTGGGGATTCTTGGATTTTTCTCTGTTGTGACTGAACCTCAATGAGGCTTCCTACATACCCTTTCGGGATCATAATAATCGCTTTGTTGTTGCAATATTTCCTTCTTCCCATTCTTCTTCTTTGAATTTTTCTTTTTCTTTATTCTTTTGATTTTCTTTTCTCTCCTTTTTTTTCTTTTTCTTCTTTTTTTTTCTCCTTTTTCTTTCTCTTTTTATTTCTCTTTTTTTCATTTTTTTTCTTTTCTTGACTTTTCCACATTCAATATTTTACTTTGTTGTTGATTCCGAAAGAGGGATATGAAAGAAAATATAATAGGGCTCGAAGGGGTAGCAATAGAAAAAGTGTTTGGATAGCGAAACAAAATGCCTTCATCATTTCAATTTCAAACTATGACAAATACAATCAGATACATGAAGATAAAGAAATCATACATAACATCTTTTAATTGTGTCAGAATTGATGGCCATTTCTACGCATTTTCCTTCTACATCTGTTAGATATAACACTTTATTGGACAACACCCGTGATACAACAAATGGCCCCTGCCAGTTGGGAGCATGTTCGTTTGCTTCTGCCCAATAAGGTAAGATACGTCATAATACCAATTGTCCGACTTCAAATTTTCGTGGTCGCACTTTCTTGTCATAAGCTCTGGCTATTCTCTGTTGATACAATTGCCCATGACATACTGCTGCTAGTCTTTTCTCATCAATCAAGCCTAATTGTTCCAACCTGGCTTTGACCCATTAATCATCATCAATTTCTGCCTCCGTAATGATTCGAAGATAGTGTGTTTCAACTTTCACGGGTATTACTGCTTTCGTGCCATACACCATTGAATAAGGAGTTACACCTACCGAATTGCAAACAGTAGTGCGATATCCCAGCAAAGCAAATGGTAATTTCTCATGCCACTACCTCGATCCTTCCACCATTTTACGAAGAATTTTCTTAATGTTCTTATTGGCTACTTCAACTGCTCCATTTGCCTTAGGACGGTATGGTATGGAATTGCGGTGCGTGATTTTAAACTTCTAATATGTCTCTGCCATCAAATGACTGTTAAGGTTGGCACCATTATCTGTAATAATCACCTTCGGAATTCCGAATCGGCAAATGATGTTTGCATGCACAAAATCAACCACTGCTTTCTTGATTACTGCCTTGAATGTTTTTGCCTCAACCCATTAAGTAAACTATTCAATGGCAACCAAAATAAACATGTGCCCATTAGATGTTGCTGGCTCGATCGGCCCGATGACATCCATACCCCAAGCAATGAAAGGCCGTGGTGCTGACATAGTATACAACTCATATGGTGGAGAATGGATCAAATATCTACGTACCTGGCATTGATGACACTTGCGCATAAAGCTAATACAGTCCCGCTCCATAGTAAGCCAGTAATATCCTGCTCTGAGGATTTTCTTCGCTAGCATATACCGACTGATGTGTGGTCCGCAGAGTCCCGCATGTACTTCGGACATAATTGTTGTATCCTTCTTTGCATCTATACACCTCAATAAATCGAGGTCTAGGGTTCTTTTGTACTAAACCCCTCCGCTAAAGAAAAATCCACTTGCCAATCGTCTAATAGCTTTTTTTTTATCGCCTGTTGCTTGTGCCGGATATACGCCCATTCTGAGGTATTCTTTAATATCATGGAACCACAGTTCATCATCGAGTTCCTATTTTATTATATTTCAATAAGCATGTTGATCGTACACTTGAATTGTCACGACCAAATCCCGGTCATGATGGTGCTCAACCCTAAAGCTAGGCAAGCAAGGCCAACAATTGTTTCCAATTAGAAAACCAGTCCCAGAAGGACCAACTCAAGAAGAATATATGAGTCAATAGATACTCCAATAATAATAGTATGAATAAATGCTGAGAAGTGCGAATAACGAAATAACACTCCCAAAAGATCTCACGTCACGAGTCTAGAGCATCTAAACAAACTGAAGAGTCATTGAAATACTGAATGAAATACTCAAGTCTGAAACATATAGTAATAACTGAATGGAAAGAAAATCTAGGTTTTGCGAACGCCGACAGCTACCTCAGCAACTCGAAATAACTCTGATATAAGCTGGAGTGCTCGTCTAACCCTCATGTGTACCTGAATCTGCACACAAAGGTGAAGGGAGCAGGGGTGAGTACTAAGTACTCAGTGAGTAAAAAGTATATAATAATAGATGAAACATGAAATCCACAGAATACCACAGAGCAAAGCTAAACTACAGTTCGATACCTCCTAAGAACTAACAACAACAGTAGATCACATTTAGCACAGATAATTTACAGATAAAAATGCAATGCAATACACATGACCGCTACAACGTGTAGCCCGATCCATTTAACGTCGACGGCGCTCACTGGGGTTGTGTACAGACTCCGGAGGGGCTCCTTAAGCCCAAACGTAATATCATATTATCTACTGCGGCGTGTAGCCCGATTCGTATATCATCTGCTGTGGCGTGCAGCCCGATCCATACTCAGTCCACAACATGCATATGAGTCACACAACAGTTCAAATTATGTATTTCCAGGTTCCACTTCATTAATGATGAAAATACTTAAATTTTAATTAATTTTCCAAGAACATGTGACTTAGCATTTCATAATAGTGATTTCAAACCAGGACTGAGATCAGTGATTAAGCAAACCAAGCTATCACATATATATCTATCCCCTAGGGATACTACAAGTCGGCACAAAGCCCCAAACATGGCTTACAACCCACCAATATATCTAACACAGTGTGTGTTTAAACATATTATTCATATCCGGGATGGACCAAGTCTCGATCCCAAGTCATAATTAATCCCGCACCTACCATGGGGTGCGAGCCACGCCCTACTAGCGTCACAATGTGCTAAGCCGGGGTTTCAAACCCTCAGGCTACCATATACACTAACTACTCACCTCTAGCCGTCCGTGGACTCGTCCGCGATACCTTTTTCCTTTGAATTTGACGCATCGTGCGTCAAATATAGTCAAAACCACAGCAATTACATAAATATGGGTCAAAGAAACATAACCCAATCAAAATTACTTGAAAAATGCAATAATACACGAAGTTGGTAAAACCCGAGCCCCGGGTCCACTTCTTGAAAAATTCTAAAATTCATACCAACAGATTTCTCGTCTCACCACGAGTCCGTGCATATAAAATTTATCAAAATTGGAGTTCGAAAGGCCTTTCAAAACCCAAAAATTCGTTTTCATGATATAGGCCCTAGTTTACTCTATGCTTACCCAAGCTATCTTACTCTTGCCAACCTTGTTCTTGAAGACTCTTACTTCTACCCACTTCTTTTTACTAGAAATCAAGTTCAATAATCATGCATGAGTGTAAAAATTCTATTTTCAAAAGCTATTATATGCAAACCTCTCTTTACCCAATTAAAACTGAAAATCAAAGAAAATAGTTAGGGTTTTTACCTTGAAAATATTGGGGAAGTTGAATCCTTGCCCTAGGATCCCTTGGAATTAAGTAGTTGGAACAATCTTTGAAGATGAAGAACTTCTCTCTAAAAACCCTCTCTTCTCTCTCTAATTTTGGTGAGATGATATGATAAAAATGAAGAAGAAAGGTGTTATATTAAAGAAGAGATCGGGTCAAAATGTTACAAAATCTGGGCCGGGGTCAAATATGCGGTCACTATGCGACCGCAGAATCAACATGCGGTCCGCATAGTGGCCGCAGAATGGCTCAAAAATTACCTGTCAGAGGGCCCCCGAAACACATGACCAAACAACAATATACAACAACAACACTATTCACAACTGGTATACACCTTCTTACCTCAACGAATGCACATATTCTATCACATTGTTACAATTGCACATAAACTAGTCACTTCAATGAATTCTTACCTTATTTAACCATTTTAACACACCATGTACGCTTAACAAATCATTACCAGTCTACACTTACTATTAGTTGTTTACTAAACACGTAAATCTTTATAAGGCTTTCATTTATCAAGAACGGTTCAAGTGACCCAAGGTAACAACACGTCTAACTCATTACAAATAAAGGAGACTTACTAATACTAAGAGGGAAACAACTTAGGCAAGATGACAGTTACTAGGAGTAGGAAGGTCACCTAATTTCTTCTAGGCTTGATCAAACAAATGGGGGTACTTTTCTTTCATCTCTTTTTCTGCTTCCCATGTGGCCTCCTCAACTTGTTGACTTCGCCACAATACTTTAACAGAGGCAACTTCCTTATTTCTCAACTTACGGACTTGCCTATCAAGAATGGCAATTGGAACTTCTTCATATGACAAATCTTCATTAACCTCTATAGCCTCGACTGGCATGATGGTGGATGGATCTCCAATCACTTTCTTCAACATGGACACATGGAATACCGGATGCACTGCTGACATCTCGGGAGGCAACTCTAGCCTATAAGCAACTTGACCAATCCTTTGAACGATCCGATATGGCCCGACATACCTAGGACTCAATTTCCCTTTCTTTCCGAATCGCATGACTCCCTTCATAGGAGATACCCTCAAGAACACCCAATCATCGACTTGAAACTCCAAATCCCTTCGACGAACGTCCGCATAGGACTTTTGACGACTCTGTGCTGTTTTCATTCTCTCCTGAATAACTTTGACCTTTTCCATAGCTTCGTACACCATATCCGGCCCTAGCAATTCCGCTTCACCTACCTCAAACCACCCGATTGGCGATCTACATCTTCTCCCGTACAATGCCTCAAACGGGGCCATTTGAATGCTAGCATGATAGCTGTTATTGTAAGAAAATTCTATCAGTGGCAAGTGTTCATCCCAATTACCTTTAAAATCTAAGACACAAGCCCGCAACATATCTTCGAGCGTCTGAATGGTCCGCTCGGCCTGTCCATCGGTCTGTGGATGGAAAGCTGTGCTGAGATTCACCTGAGTTCCCAAACCTTGCTGAAACTTCTTCCAAAAGTTAGCGGTGAACTGAGCCCCGCGATCTGAGATGATAGAAAGTGGAGTGCCACGAAGCCTTACTATCTCTTTGATGTACAATCTTGCATATTGCTCCGCAGTATCAGTGGACTTGACAGGCAGGAAGTGAGCTGATTTGGTGAGTCGATCCACTATCACCCATATTGAGTCAAACTTACGCCGAGTGCGAGGTAACCCCACCACGAAATCCATATTGATCATCTCCCATTTCCACCTTGGTATTTCTATAAGCTGAGTTAATCCACCAGGCCGTTGATGCTCGGCCTTCACTTGTTGACAGTTCGGACATTTAGCTACAAAGCCTGCCACATCCCTTTTCATACCGTTCCACCAATAAATCTCCTTGAGATCGTGATACATTTTCGTTGAACCAGGGTGCACGGAATACCTGGAAGTATGAGCCTCTGCCATCACTCTTTCCCGAAGCTCGTCCACATCCGGAACACATAGCCTATCTTGACACCGCAATACACCATCTTCGCTCCTGAGTACAAATGCTGAGGTCTTGTCATTCATGACTGCTTCCTTCACCCGAACCAATGCTAGATCCATGAACTGTTTTTCCTTGATTTCTGCGACCAATGATGATTCTGCTCCATTATGCACCAAGATATCCCCCTCGTCTGACGCCGAAATACGAACCCCCAAACTGGCTAATTGGTAAACCTCTCGAGCCAGGTGTCTCTGATCTACACCCAAATGAGCCAAACTACCCATGGATTTCCGACTAAGAGCGTCAGCTACCACATTTGCTTTCCCTGGATGGTACAATATGTCCATATCATAGTCCTTGAGTAATTCTAACCACCGCCGCTATCTCAGATTCAGCTCTTTCTGCTTGAACAAATACTGGAGGCTCTTGTGGTCTGAAAACACATCTACATGAACTCCATAAAGATAGTGCCGCCATATTTTTAAGGCAAACACAACAGCTGCAAGTTCCAAATCATGCGTCGGATAATTCTTCTCATGGTTCTTGAGTTGTCTGGAAGCATAAGCTATAACCTTTCCGTGCTGCATCAATACACATCCCAAACCGACTCTGGAGGCATCACAATAGACTACAAATCCCTCTGTGCCTTCTGGCAAGGCCAATACTGGTGCCGAGGTCAATCTTGACTTCAATTCTTGGAAACTTTTCTCACATGCTTCGGACCACTGGAACTTAACCGCTTTCTGCGTCAATTTAGTCAATGGGGAGGCGAGGGTTGAGAATCCCTCTACAAACCTCCGATAGTACCCTGCCAGACCCAAAAAGCTGCGAATCTCTGTCGGGGTTGTGGGTCTAGGCCAATCTTTCACTGCCGCAATCTTCTGAGGATCCACCATAATTCCCTCACTGGAAATAACATGCCCTAGAAAAGCCACGGACTCCAACCAAAACTCACATTTTGAGAACTTGGCATACAATTGATGCTGAAGAAGGGTCTGCAATGCTGCTCTGAGGTGAACGACATGATCTTCCCTGTTCCGAGAGTAGATGAGAATATCGTCAATGAATACAATCACAAAGGAATCTAGGAATGGCTTGAAAATCCGATTCATAAGGTCCATGAAAGCTGCTGGGGCGTTGGTTAGCCCAAAAGACATGACCAAAAACTCGAAGTGACCATAACGAGTTCTGAAGGCGGTCTTAGGAATATCCTGCTCCCTGATTTTCAACTGGTGGTACCCAGACCGTAAATCGATCTTTGAGAAGAACTTCGCTCCCTGCAATTGGTCAAACAGATCATCCACTCGAGGCAAAGGATATTTATTCTTGATGGTGACTTTGTTGAGTCGCCGATAATCATTACACATTCGAAGTGACCCATCCTTCTTTCTGACAAAGAGAACCGGAGCACCCCACGGTGACACACTCGGTCGTATGAACCCTTTCTCTAATAAATCCCTCAGCTGCTCCTTTAACTCCCTTAACTCTGCTGGCGCCATTCTGTATGGTGGAATGGATATTGGTTGAGTATCTGGCATTACATCGATCCCGAAATCAATCTCCCTATCCGGCGGGATGCCTGGAAGCTCATCTGGAAACACTTCAGGAAATTCATTCACAATTGGCACGGACTCGAGGATAGGCACATCCGAGGTGGTGTCCGTTACCCGAACCAGGTGATAGATACACCCCTTCTTAATCATCTTCGAAGCCTTAAGGTAGGAAATAAACCTACCCCTTGGCACTACACCATTTCCTCTCCATTCAATGATTGGCTCGTTAGGGAACTCGAGCCTCATAACTCTCGTTCGACAGTCAAGTTTGGCAAAGCACGAATAGAGCCAATCCATCCCCATAATTACATCAAAATCTACCATCCCAAGCTCAATAAGATCGGCTGTGGTATCACGACCACCCACCGTAACAACACAATTCCTATAGACTCGTGAGGCTGTAATAGAATCACCAATAGGAGTCGACACAGAGAACGGCTCATGAAGCTGTTCGGGTTCTATCCCAAAACTTGAAGCAATGAATGGAGTAACATAAGACAAGGAGGACCCTGGATCAATAAGGGCATAGCAATCAATAGTCTGAACAGACATGATACCTGTAACAACATCTGGAGAAGCCTCGGCATTTTGGCGGCCACTCAATGCATAGAATCGGCAACGTCCACCCCTACCCTGAGCTCCACCCCTAGCTGCACCACGCCCTGCTGCTGCTGGAGTACGCACTGATGATGTAGCAGCTGAAGAACCGGATGACTGAGCAGATCCCCTACCTATACCCTAACGGGGTGCACGGCAGTCCCGCTAAATGTGACCTCTTACCCCGCACCCGAAGCACACTGGAAGGTCAAGGTAGCAAGTTTCTGTATGAAATCTCCCACACTTGGGGCATGTAGGGTCTCCCCTGCTGCTGGGATCTCACCCCAGGATGACCAGACTGACGAGACCTCCTGCTGTCTGAACCAGGTCTCGAGTAACTGCCCTGCTGATGATTGTGCACGGATGGCGGTGCACTCGCGGAGGACTGAGCATATGACTGGGATGGCCCTGATGACCCCCTCCCTGGAAGTGATCTCCCCGAACGACCCATTGACCGGGCCCTGCTGCTACTTTCTCTTTCTGCACGAATCTTCAATTTCCTGGCCTCTGTGGACTGAGCAAACCCCACAATCCTCCCATAGTTCATGTCTGAGTGCAAAGCTGCTGTGGCGGCCTCATTCACCACCAAAGGGCTAAGGCCCTGAACAAACCGTCGAACCCGGGCATCCATGGTCGACACTAAATGAGGAGCGTACTTGGACAACCTTACGAACTCCATGTGATACTCCCAAACACTCATACCGCCCTGTTTGAGAACCTCGAACTCAGTGGCACGGGCTGCCATTGCCTCAGCAGGTAAGAAGTGGTCCATAAATGCATCCACGAACTCATCCCATCCGGCCGGAGGGCTCCCTTCCTCACGGGAATCCTCCCACATTTCGAACCATGAACGTGCCGCTCCCTTCAGCTCGTAAGAGGCCAACTCTACCCCCTCTATATCCGTAGCCTTCATCACTCGAGGGTCTTGTATATCTCATCAAGGAATTCCGTGGGTCCGCCTCCGGATCGGTGCCTCTGAAAATTCCGGAGGGGCCAATCGCAAGAACCGGTGGACTCTGGAGCCAAAGGAATCTCCTTGTCCGCTGGAGGATGCAGGGGCATCATGGGATCTCTGGGCCTGGGCAGCCACTAACTGTGTTAACATATGGATGGCTCCCCTAAGTTCTTCATTAGAAATACCAGAGCCCGAAGCGGGAACTGTATCTGAGTCAGGAACACTGGCAGGAGGAATGGTGGCATCCTCTGCCGCGGCTGAAATAGGGACACTTGGGTTTTGAACAGATGGGCCAGGCAAATTCGGGGCTGGTGGGTCATTCTCTCCCACGGCATCGGGTACATGATTAACAGCTGCACTTGGGCCGGCATTGGCCCTAAGGCCGAGTCTAGCCTTCTTCTTGGGTGCCATATTCTGAAAATTTGGGAACAAGGCACGAATTAGACACAGGTATCTCCACATTGCATTTTACCGCACGATACAGATTAACAAAGAAGTAGGTAATTTCCTAAATGCCCGTGTAGCCCCCTACTTATATGATGTGGTCGACAACACACCTATAAGAAGGGCACTACTAGACACGGCTCCGAGACATCCTAGGACACTTTAAAACCTTAAGCTCTGATACCAAGTTTGTCACGCCCCAAATCGAGGAACATGACCGGCGCCTGACCGGGTTGCCCCAGTCAAGCGGACCTGGGTGCCTTTCATTCCCACGCGTTACCCCTGTGATGACTGCTTCTCATTAACCAAATATATTACTAATCATAATTGATTTCATATTAAACAAATAAAACGATACGAGTGATTCATTAACAAGATTTCAACTTTTACAACGCCCGACATAACACCTTATATATATAAGACTGGAGTCCCACAGTTTACATGTCTACAGAGCCTCTAGGATACAAAAGGGAAATACAATACTTGCCGGTAACAAGGCTCCGGCTATACCTTTCAAAACCAAAATGAAATCCAAACCGAAGTGGCAAAATCCACACAAGGCCCCGAGGAAGAAAGGGGCTCACCAAGACGGGCAGTGGAAGGAGAAGAATACTACTGCCGATGAGCTGAAGTGCCTGCTACTGATCCACCTACAATCATGACACGAATGTAGCGCCCCGGCAAAAGGGACGTCAGTACACTTAAATTGTACTGGTATGTATGGACAAACTTTGTCCCAAGTAAACTCAAGCCATTAAATTACATCAACAATCAATTAAGCCAACCAACCATGTTTCCACATTTTCCTCATTTCAAATAATTCTCACACAAAGCACTTTCCACGATCAACCAATTTAACAATAACCAATCAATCACGTAAAACACAAGTAGTCAAACAAAGGGGCAATCAGTGCCCCACAGGTTGCAAACTCTCCTGCTGTCTCCTTTCACAATTTCACATTATTGATTTATGTATCAATTTTCAATAGCGATTTCGATCGCTTTCCATCCTTATTGCCCCGACCACCCTTATTACCTCGGCCACCCTTATCACCCCAACCCACACCTTATTTCACCACGTCGCGGCGCGCGACACGACCCCGCCTTACAGTTGAAAACACAACAATTTCAAACAGCAGATAAGGTACTACACACAATTTCAACAAGTTCAAATAAGCAACTTGCACATTGTTTCATGTTCTCAATTACTTCTCAATTCAATATCACAACCATGTTACAATATTTCCACAATTCAAGTGTTTCATCTCTTTCCACAATAAACCAATTCTCAAGTGTTTCATTTTCTTTTGCACAAGGTGCCATATAGGCCATCATAATCATTATTCACAAATTCTTTACCCAATTCAACTCTCATTTACCTTTCGGTTCATATTTCATACCACAACACTCATAGTTCAACAACAACTTTGAATATCCAACAACAACATCAATTAATCACATACAATTTCTCAAATCAACACATGCCAAACAATTTTACACATAAGGGCGATTTCACAAGAATCAAAATTAGCCATACATACCTGGTGATGAGTTTTCTTCCGTTAAATTCCTACTCTATGCTTACCCAAGCTATCTTACTCTTGCCAACCTTGTTCTTGAAGACTCTTACTTCTACCCACTTCTTTTTACTAGAAATCAAGTTCAATAATCATGCATGAGTGTAAAAATTCTATTTTCAAAAGCTATTATATGCAAACCTCTCTTTACCCAATTAAAACTGAAAATCAAAGAAAATAGTTAGGGTTTTTACCTTGAAAATATTGGGGAAGTTGAATCCTTGCCCTAGGATCCCTTGGAATTAAGTAGTTGGAACAATCTTTGAAGATGAAGAACTTCTCTCTCTAAAAACCCTCTCTTCTCTCTCTAATTTTGGTGAGATGATATGATAAAAATGAAGAAGAAAGGTGTTATATTAAAGAAGAGATCGGGTCAAAATGTTACAAAATCTGGGCCGGGGTCAAATATGCGGTCACTATGCGACCGCAGAATCAACATGCGGTCCGCATAGTGGCCGCAGAATGGCTCAAAAAATTACGCAGGCTCTGGAACGATTTGCGGTCACTATGCGGACCGCATGTTGATTCCGCGGTCGCAAAAGTGCACCGCAGATTGACATGCGATCGCATATCGACCGCACATTGGACACAATTTTGGGCAACTCTCTGGAACGATTTGCGGTCACTATGCGGACCGCATATTGATTCTGCGGTCGCAAAAGTGCACCGCAGATTGACATTTTTCTGGAAAAATTTTATTCTACATTTTGAAACTTAAATCACTACCAAGGGTCCGAACCGCGGCTCGCAAGCTCGCCGCGAAGAATTTTACGCATTCCTAACACATCATTCGGACCATGGCACTACATCTACTAGGTTTTATGCACAAAAATTTCACGGGGCCTTACAGTTCTTCACAGATTCTACCCAATTTCAGGAATTTTGGTGTTGATTGTTGCATAAAATCATGTTTTTGGGTCAAGAAACTTACCTCCAGCAATTACCCATTGATTTCTCTCTTAAAAATCGCCTTAGAAGTTTCTTCCCGTTCGAAAATTGGAAGAAAACTCGACCTGCTCATTATAAGTATATTGTTCACGCGTTTTACTGCTCCTCCCAATGGATTCCTCGTGAAATTCTAATGAATTTAGGCTTTTGAATCACTAATTTGACCTTATAATGAAGGAGATATGTAGGTTTTAAGATTTGCAAATAGTGGAGGTTTTTAATACGATGTTAGGGGCAGTTTCGTCATTAACCTGAAAATTTGGGCAACCTTAGTAAAATGGCTATAAAATCCTCATACGATATCCAAATTCGATGATTATTTTTGCTACGGGTCCGTAATTACAATACGGATCTAATGCTTCATTCAAAACAGTAATCAGAGCTCATTTGTTCAATATGATATTATTTATGCTTGAAAAAACAATATCGAAACATAAGAAAAATGAGCACAACGCAACCCAAACCTATCTGAAGCTCACCCGAGCTCCTCGGGACTACATACGAACATATTAACATGTCACATATGATCATGCAAACTTTGTTTCACTCTCAAATCACCAAAGTTAACATCAAAACACAAAATTTACATCGGATTCAGGCATAAGTTCTTCTAAAACTTCCGAAACTTGCATTTGACATAAATCCCGACCTAAACACCTCCGAATGACTTGAAACTTTGCACGCATATCCAAAATCACCTAACGGAGCTACTGCAACTCTCAAAATTCCATTCCTACCCTCGAATCAAAATCTCACCTACCATCCGAAATTCGCCAAAATCCAACCTTAGCCAATTCAAGCCTAATTCTACATCGGACTTCCAAATTCAATTCCGATTGCAATCCTAAGTCATAAATCATCCCCCAAACTAGTCGAATCATCAGAAATCCATTCCGAGTCTTCTAACTTATAAGTCAACATTCGGTTGACTTTTCCAAACCAACCTTATCATAAAGAGACCAATTACCTCATTTCTAACCAAACTCTATCCGAATTACTTCAAATTGTCCAAACACATATAATAAAACATATAGAAGCATAAGACGGGGAAAACATGGAAGTAACTCCTGTAACGAATGGTCGAGTCGTTACATCCTCCCCAACTTAAACAAACGCTCGTCCTCGAGCGTATCGAGAGTTGTCCTAGAAGCCAACCGGTAGCTAAATAATTTTACCAACCATATACCTGGGGTGATCCCTCATCACCCTATCTCGCATAGCACTGATAACACAATACAGCTAAACTTTCACAATTCATTTAATATATAAACCAAACCACACAACGACGTCGCAATTTCTGAAAATCATACACCAGATCAGAAATTCACATCTGAACTTAGAGTAAGTCCGAACTAGCTGTAATACCCATACTTGCACCCTCAGGTGAAAACATATGATATACCGCCTAAACCAAACACTTGGAATCATAAACTTCTATTCACAGCAGTTGTCCCCAGCAACCAATTACCGGTAGAGAACCTCTTATTAGCTAAAGATTTATTTCCACACTTTCCTATACTACTAACGATGAATGAAGCACGCTATAAATCATAATCATCTCTCAGATCAACCACTCATGAAACGACTTCCCTTAACTGACATCACAACAGATTTTTGGGTCGAACCTCGATATTATCTTTCTAACAAGCTGTGATTAAATTTGTCCGTATTCATTAATGAACCCAACGATCACCTTAAATCCAACACCACTCTGGTGATATGATACCTTGATACAAGTCTAAACCACATCTTGCATAATACATGCACCAGTAAGAAACAATCCGAACACACTCAAATTAGGACAATGACTCAAATGAAAGAGTTGTACCTCAAGCTCATCAAAACTGTTACAATACAAGGTTGAGACCCCATCTCACATCATAGAAATAGAATGCCTGAATCAACCTCAAAAGGTCATAATTCCCATAGCCTCGCTATAATGCGCGATCCTATCCCACCTCCGTTACACCTGAAACACCTCAACTCGCTATGCTCAAAATCAACAACCACGCATATTTGTTGTCTGAAACCAATGCAATTCTTTACATCCGCGATGAAAAAGAGGACACACAACAGACAACCCGATAGACCATAACCATTGCTCCATACACCGAGCGACACTCAATTACTCTTCCCGCTCGACTTTCTCTATGAACTCTCAATGGAACCGCACCACATGTGCCCATAACTAACAAATCACAATGTCTTAAAACATCGAAAAACAACTCAGGGTTAACCAAGCTAACTCAAATTAAATGCGTAGCCACATCGGCCTACCAACGAATTCAGTGCCAAGAAGCCTGAAAATGTTTCTTCCACTTCTCTAACTCTTGCCGAAGGCACCAAATAATACTGAAATCCACAATATCACCCGGTTACACGCCCTGTCCATACAAAACACATCCAAAAAGTCCCTTAATACGGAACAGTATCAATGATAGCAGCCTCTGCACTGACATTTAACACAACTGCCCAATTAAGAAAGTACTCCTTCCCAGCTGTCCGCTAGTTCTTTGAAACATAATTCACTTTGCTAAAACATATTCTAACGCACTTAACCACTTAAGCCATGGCATTTTTGGCATAGCTCCTAATGCAATAGTTCAAAATCACCGAACACTATGATAACTTATCCGAATTCCAATGTCACATCCACAATATAACATACCAGCTAATAAAGATTCACCGCGATAATGTAGCTTGTACATCAGAACTCCATATGACACACACATCATCATACCTGATCCCAGTTTCCACCGTGCGAATACATGCACCCATTTGATACCTACTCATTTCATGACAGATACTCAATATTTACCTGTGCTACCATGCAAACCCGAATACCACTAGTGGACCCAACAAGAGCATGCCACAATACTACTAAAATTTAATCAATTTAATCATATTACCTTTTTCTGAAACACATACTCGCGTTAACTCACGATGATTAGCAACACCATCTCCTTAGACATATGAGGGCCCTTCACCCTAATCGTATGAAGCTCTATTATCTTATCGTTTAGAAGGAATCACTACACATTCCATGCTCTACATGACATACATATGGCTTGTGCCAATTCTTACAATGCTGACATGACAGATGAGATCCGTATACATTCTTAGCCACCGTCGAGACAACAATTCATTAGTTTTATACTCTTGGAAAGGACTATCACCTTATTCTGAACCAAACAATGGTCTTAGCTTTTTACCTTACTTCATATACTCCGATTG
The DNA here is from genome assembly GCA_032618575.1 of Nicotiana noctiflora. Taxonomy (NCBI): domain Eukaryota; kingdom Viridiplantae; phylum Streptophyta; class Magnoliopsida; order Solanales; family Solanaceae; genus Nicotiana; species Nicotiana noctiflora. Next base: position 198,917 of record JASVEL010010660.1, on the reverse strand, counting down.
CACTGATCTTGAATTCAATGATCTTGTTTCACTCACTACGAAATGGTCGGGCAATAAGCCACTCCAGACATAAGTAAATGTCTCATATGATTCCCCAATATGCCAATGGGTTACCGATTTGAATGCGGTACTAAAGAAAACGGTCTTTGAAAGGAAATTATCAAATTTACGCACTAACATATACTTTCCTTCGAAAAGAGGAAGTAGGACATACCATGATAGCATATAGAGAACCATACTCGATAGCACACTATTGCGGCATGCAACCCACTCCAGATCGCATACCCATGGTGGCGTGCCACCCGATCCACACATAACTATCACATAAGAGCATGTTCATCGAGCAAAATTTTCACATTACAACATAATACTGAGTATCGTTCGTACGCATGCTAAGTTCATGATATCATCCCTGAGGGATATTTAACGTTATAAACTACAAAGCTCAAGCACCACTGAGGTGCGATGTACAATTGGAATTTCAAAAGCCAAGATGCTCGTATAACGTCATTCCTACGCGGATTCTTAACATATAGCAATTTTCTCAAGCCGTCTCACAACCCGCACAGCGCAATGCATCGCTACGTGAAATATCTGACAAAGGAACATCAACCTAACTAGTCATCCACGAGGTCCGCATTACAAAATGTACACATATGGCCTGATATAGGGCCATTATCTACATTAAATCTATCCAGCGGCTTCAAGACGATTCTGGTCATACTAAACTCGTCTAATAACCTTTCAAAGTTCCATAATAACTTCCATTTTCTTCATAGTACACCAGAACAACTATCATAATCGGAGTAATCCTCCTCAGTTCACAATCCAATATGCCAAGTGCCCTCCAAGCATCAATTTTTAATTAACAACATCATCTCAAACTTCATACTTGGTTTATATCTTTAATCAATCAAGCGATCACCTGTCGCACTTATAAAATCTTCCAATGGAACACACTACCACAACCTACCACAATAATATCTAGAGCACACCTCCAAACCACTAGTCGCACTAAAGCTGGAGAGCGATCAAGAATCATTAACCATGACACAACATCGCTCTCCGGTGATGCTGAAGACGACACTAATTTATCTTAACCATCGAAACTTACCTCCTGCTTATCCGATCTCTTGATATCTTGTCAAAACTTTTCCTTCACTCATGCCACTCTCGGCTCAATTTCTGCAATCAGAACGGGTTTGCCAGTATACTTTAAGAGAGAACCAACATAGCACATAATCGTGCAATTAGCTACTCAACGCAGTCTCCCCAACTTAGCTCGAAGCTATATATCACAACTCACTATACTCATAACGTGTATGCTTCATTGATGTCGTAATACCATAATGAGATTAAACTTGCTCTTTCATAACCTTGTGCAAACACAAATCATCTAGAATTTTAACTCTTCTGCATTTTCTTGCATTTACTCACATAACAGTTAAGCCTATTCTCTAGGTGTCCAAATTTTTACTAAGACCCAAATTTTTCAAAAATTTTGGCAGAGTTTCGTTTGTAATTGGGCCTATCCACCTGCCAGAGAATCACCAAAACCATCCTAACAACATGGCTACAACTTAACAAAACATCAAAATGTATATCAACAACATTAATCTCAAAACTACCTGTTTTACATTATAAATATTGATATAGGGACATGTGTTGCACTTATTTGAATCATAACACATATAAGATACCACCAATTTAGTCTTTCTGAGTCTGAACACATACCGCCACACGTATTGCACTTAACTTTCCAACTAGGAGATACGATAATATTCTTCACGCGCCCATAACTTGGGGCTACACAACAGATCGTAATAGGAACGAATCGCTTAACAGTTCATCTATTATCCCACAAACTTCTCCTTCACTACCAAGATCACATAGATACACCTTACAGCACTTACTCATCACGTGGATATCTGACCGCCATCCTGACTAATAAGGACATTACCATTCACATAAGTTCAAGCACTTGCTCGCATAATTATCACTTTGGTGCTCATGCCATAAGCGAAGATTCGGCCTTGAGTCCTCTTGACTGGCCCAACATGAACTCACGGAGATTACCTCTCGCCCCTCAATTGGGGAATCACAATCCATTGATCCAGATGTATTACATAAATCTCGCATGCCCATACAGACATGTGGAAGAAATTTGAAGAGTTATTTCTCAAATTGAATCAAATACGCACGATACGAATTCTAAGAAAGTGAAGTGTTCCCTAAAGTCTTGTAGCCTCTCGAGGATAGATACGGACATCTACGTACCGATCCGCGAGAGCCTACTAAACCGACTCATGACTCGCGAGGCCTAGTAACCTAGGCTCCGATACCAACTTGTCACAATCCAAACTCGGTCGTGATGGGGCCCAACCCTAAAGCTAGGCAAGCCACACCAACAACTGTTTCGAAATAGGAAACCAGTCCCAGAAGGATCAACTCAAGAAGAATATATGAGTCAATAGATACTCCAATAATAATAGTATGAATAAATGCTGAGAAGTCTGAATAACGAAATAACACTCCCAAAAGATCTAGGGTCACGAATCTAGAGCATCTAAACAAAACTGAATAGTCATAGAAATACTGAATGAATTACTCAAGTCTGAAACATATAGTAATAACTGAATGGAAAGAGAACCTAGGTTCTGCGAACGCCGGTAGCTACCTCAGCAACTCGAAATAACTCTGATATAAGCTGGAGTGCTCGCCTAGCCCTCCCGTGTACCTGAATCTGCACACAAAGGTGCAGGGAGTAGGGGTGAGTAATAAGTACTTAGTGAGTGTGAGCACGTGAGTTTTTCCCTGCATGAGAATTACTCCCAAAATCCAAAAAAATAGAATAGTTTTGTGTTGTGCATGATCTTTTTGAATTTTTGTTTGACTTTTTTGAATTATTATTCGCATTTTTGTCCATACATGTTTATTTGTTAATATATATATATATATATATATATATATATATATATATATATATATATATATATATATATATATATATATATATATATATATTGCAACTGCACAGGTTTATGTGGGTGTCTGGTCCTAGGCTTGTCACTACTTTGTGTGGTTTGATATTTAATTGCTTGTAAAAGACTACTATTTAGAGTTAATTAGTATTTGTGATAGCTTAATTTGGTTTTATAATTAAAATATGATTTTTAGTTTTAATTCTTAAAATAAAACAAGAAAAAAAAAGAGAAGAAGGAATAAAAAAGAGAAAGAAAGGGAATAATTGGGCTGGACCAGTCCAAGCCCCAAATCGGATAAACAGCCCAAACGGCCCATTAACCCGGATCCGTCTCCCTTTACCTGTAAACGATGCCGTTTTAAAAGAAAGGAATTGATCTGAGGAATTGGACTCCAATTATCCAATGGCCCAAATTAATTGTGGCATTTTAATTTACCAAAGATCCCCCCAAACCCGGCTACCCACTTCATTTCCCTTCTCCCCTCAGACCCCTTTCATCTCAATTGGAACCCTAGCGGCCACCCTTCCAACCTGGCGGTGCCGGCCCCGATGACCACCAATTTCACACCTCGGCTTCCCCTCAAACCATTTCCCTCGAATCATCCCACGACCTTTCGAATAATGCATTAGAACTAAGAACCCTAGCGCCGCCACGAAATTCCCTTATGTCGGCACTGCCGTGAACTAGTCCCCCAAGCAACCCTCCAAGGTATTGTTTAAGTTCGTGGTCACCCCAAGACTGATTTCGAAGTAGTGCACTTTGTCTGTTCTTCACAAAGAACATACGATGTACACCATCTCGAGGTTAAAATCGAGCTACCAGTTTGTGTTCAGGCCTAATCAGATAAGTGCTCTGTTCATTATCATCATTTAATTATGCCTTTCACCTTCTACTCTCCTCTTCTCTGAAATATAGATAGGTCTATGTTCCGATAGTGATTCAGTTTTGTTTTCAACCCAGTTCCTAGGTTATATTGTAGTTAATTCATGTTTAGTTTGGTGGACGTTTAGTAGTTCTCGTCAAGTTTTGTCCTCAGCTTCAGGGCTCCGTCCAGTATATTGTCAGTGTTCCTTCATTTTGTTTAAGTTTAATATGAAATTATGATGTGTTCGAAATATAGTTAGTTTATTCCTATGTATTTGTGTCAATCATGAGTTTAAATTTTGACCTTAGTAGTTCAATATAATTGTGCTCTGAATCATTGAATCCTGGTTCTTTATTTTGGAGCCATTTGATTCAATCTGAGTTCAAGTTTAAACTGTTGCGTAAGTTTGATGAGGTGAATCATAATGTTCTGTTTGGGGGTCTGATAAGAATTTTACTTGGGTTTAGATTCAGCTTCAATGTTTACAATTAATAGTTTTTTCTTATTTAGATGAATTGGTGGGGGTATTTTGGGATGCTGAAACTTGAAAAATACTTGAACTAAGTGGGCTGCCAGTAGGAGCACTAATACACCACTAACTAAAATTTGTTTATTCACAATGAGTTGGAAAAGCAGTAAGGGTATGGGTGAGCTTTAAGAGAAATGATTAAACAATATACTACCCATGACCATTGAATTGAATAAGAGAATAGACACATGATAGTGGGAGCCAGAGGGGAACATGATCTAAGGAATATAATTCCTTATAGTCTAAGTGAAACAAGCTGGAAAAAAGTACCGTTGTTGGTTATAAAAAGAGGAGAGGTCTTACATACGAAAAAAAATACAACACAGACACATCCTCCAAAATATAGCTTCTTAGACAGACTCACATTCTTGAAAGAGCAAAGCTTCCTTTCTTATATACATTTTGAAACAGATTTTCAGAGAGACACACATTAAGAATCTGTGAGGAAGTTTTCTTTGAGAGCTTTTTTTTTTTAAAAGTTTGGTTTTGAGTTTGACAAAGCAAATAAGTTTTGAGAGTTGAAGAGAATAGCTACTGTTTCATTGCCTCACTTAGGATCTGAAATAGCTGAAACATTTCTTCTTTTCTTTCTATTTCTGTTCTATACTAGAAATCAAAACATTTGGAATCATTTGTAGGTTTGGATCTATTTGTTTGAATCAAAAATCCATACCAGTTGGTTTGGCCAAGGTTGTGTTTTGGTTTGTTTTGGTTTCTACTGGTTTCACACTATTCCTGGGTTGTTTGAATTGAGCTTTGGGTTGTTGGTCGATTTCCATCTGTTATTCTTGCTGGAATTTGCTGCTGCTGTTGTTTTACTGCTTTGTTCACTGCGGAACAAATCACTGACCTCCTCTCTTCCTTTTGAAATCCAGGTACACATTTCTCAAGTTGCTTGACATGGTTTTTCTTCGTTTGACAATGAAATGAGATCAAAATTTTAAGCTCTATTGTTGGAATCGAACCTGGAATGAATTATGTTTTGTTTAGATTGTTATAATTAAATTAGGACCATCTTAGATTACAATGGATTTCTGTACTATTTATTTAGGACATTGAAGCACAGCTGTTTTAACTAACTATTAAACATATGCATAAAATTCAAGTATATTTTTAGTTGTTGGAATCAATGTTTATAGTTGGTTATATCTAAATGGGACAAGTAGCTGTTTATATCTAAATAAGATCAATATTTTAAAGTTCTGCTGTGGGAATTGAAGTTAGAAAGAATTCTATTTTTGTTTGGTTTGTTATAATTAAATCAGGACCATTTTAGATTACAAACATATGCATAAAAATTCAAGTATAATTTTAGTCGGGAGTTAATCCACTAACCTGATATGTATTAGCTATTGATATTCGACTTTAGGAGTAGAAAGTTCTCGCAGTTGCATTCGTCAAAAATGGTTTCGCAATAATACAATAGTTATTTCCTTAATCGTTGTCTCATGCACTAGACTAGAAAATAATTCAATAACATAATATTCCCGTATCATGTTTGGTAAATAACGCAAGAAGAAATTCAATTTGAGCTGCTGATGAATCAAAAAATGTAGTATAGCCATAACCATGTTTAGTTTTGGTTGAACGACGCATGTTGGTCCACAAGCCATAATTGAAATGAATAAAGAATCACATATGATCAAGCTCCCAATAATCTCTTTTGAAGCATGATTTAGAATACCCCTCCTACCTAATAGGTCGTTCCTATTTTAGTTTAAATATAAAAAGTTATAACAGAATAAAGCGGTTTGAAATGGATTGAAAGCACATAGGCCATAACATGTATTTAAAATCTGATATTTTTTAGCCATTTATAATAATTGAAGCGACCGTGCTAGAACCACGGGATCCGTGGGTGCCTAACACCTCCCTCGGGTCAATAGAATTCCTTACTTAGAATTTCTGGTTCGTAGACTTCATTTGGAAAGTCAAAATTTCCTCGATACGGGATTTAAATGAATTGGTGACTCGGGACACCTTAATTTATTCCAAGTGGCAAGTCTGAAATAAACAAAATAATCCTGTTTCGAATATTCTCACTTAAAATTGGATAAAACTCCCTCGCCCGTTCCTCTACCCCCGGGGTATGTGGGCACGCCAAAAGGAGGTGTGACGGCTCTGGCGACTCTGCTGGGGAATACAAACCCAGAACCACTGGTTCATGGTTTAAGAATTCGAGCTTTGAATAATTATTTTATTTGGCATATTTATTATCTGATTTTATTATATGTTTGTATTTAATGTGCTAAATGTTGCTTTTACCGCTTTGATATTTTGTGAATTGTATATAAATTGTGCCGATACCCATTTTCCTCTTCTGAGTCTCTTTCAAATATAATATCGGGCATTTGCTGGACATAGCCCATTTTTTCTCAAGATAGCTGTGGTGCTTGGCACCCGGTGAAGGATTTGTAGTTACATGTTTAGGCGGGGAGTATTGTCAATTAAGCCGGAAAGCCATGCTACCGGTGCACTGACACTCCTCGGCTCGAGTTGTCCGCTTGAGTTAAAGCCGGTCTAGACACCTTTTCCAAACAGGATGATGACTTAGAATAACAAAACCTTATGTCGGATCCCCGATAGGAATGTCTATTTGCATCATGTGCATATTTGACTTAGGAGGCTCAACACAGGGGTTGGGCCTATCTAGGACAGGTGTACCTGAAACAAAAGACCAACTTGATGCATCTTTCTCTGTACATTTATTTCGATCTTACATACCGACTGGTTTGTTATTAGAAAGAGAGAGGATAAAAAGTGAAAAATGTCAGGATGTAAAATCAAAATAATTTTATGAAAATAGTCTGTTATTCTTAGAAAATAATTTTTTGAAAAAATGAAAAAAAGGGAAAAGAAAAAAATCTCCAAATAAATTTTGTTAATTTTATGGAAAATAGTTAGTTCTTTGAAAATAATTTTTGAAAAATACAAAAAAAAAAAAAAATTCCCAATAAATTTTGTTAATTTTAAGAAAATAAGTTAGTTTCTCTGAAAATAATTTGTTTTAAAAATTCTGTTAAAAATAATTTGTTGTCTTTTCTTAAAATGATTTACTTCTTTTATTTCCGAACTACGCGGGTCTGATTCTCACCGGATGTGAGATACGTAGGAAAACATATTTTTCTTTAGTTCTTTCTTCAAAATCTTTCTTCTAAATCTTTCCTAGAAAATTTTAAAACAAGAAGTAAAAGTAGTTTAAAAACTAAAAAAATGGTTTTGTTCTTTCCACTGTTTTTCATGAAATAAAAAGAAAATCAATAAAAATCAAAACCAAAAATATGGGTTTCCTTCATTTTTGAAGTACTTTTCTAGAGAATAAAAAAAATAAAAAATAAAAAAAAGAAGCAAAAATCCCAAAAAAAATAAAAATATTTTCTTTCTTCCTTAGAAAAAGAGACAATAAGTAAAAATTCAAACAAATATATATATTTTTTTACTTCTAAAATTCACAAAGTTCAAATCCAAAGCAAATGAATTTTTTTTAGAAGTCTTTCTTTCAAAAAAGCAAAACAAAAAGCAAAAATAATAAATAATATATATATATATATATATATATATATATATATATATATATATATATATATATATATATATATATATTTCTTTCTTTTAAAGCGTTTATTTCAAGAATTAAAAAAAAAGTTAGTTTATTTACTCCATTCCCGATCTTTCCGAACTACGCTCGGTCTGATTCATGCGGAGACATGATACGTAGGCAATCCACATAAGATTCGACCATCACTAAAAGAAAAAGAAAAACGAAAAAAAAGAGTGTAAAAGAAAATTGATAAAGAGAGGAAGAAGATGAAAGCAAAGGAAAGAATAAGCCGGAGTAACGCATTACAATCGAATACAAGTAGCAACACAATCAATTGTATAAGTGCATCACACCCAACGTGAGATTACTTATCTGTTATGTTGTTTCAGACTAATCGTTTGTTTGCCAAACTCCAGATTTTAGAAAATAGTGGTTGATTTTGTGGTACTCTGGCTTCACATTCATATTTCACGAGGTCCAAAAGAAACGTTCAGCGGCCCGTTGCTAAATCAAAAGAAAGTACCCATCCTTATTTCACAAGATCGAAAAGAAGTGCCAACATGTCTTCAGAAATCCCTTTGCCAACCGTTCCTGTTTTGGAAGAGAGCTCCATATCAGCCGTTCCGGTTACTGAGTCAGCAGATGTAGAAGAAAACAGAATTTTGCGATGTCGCATGCTGGAGATGTTAGATTATTGGAATAACGGGAAAGAGCCCCCAAGTCTAATCCCTGGGTTCCCCGAACTATTCCTCAGGTCGAGTGGGATTTCTAATACCCCCACCAATTACCCACCTACTCTGTTTGGGTATTCTAACATCACAACCCTCTCCGAATCACCCTCCACTTCCTATCCTCGGGTGATAATATCATATACGACCACAAGAACGGCGCAACCCGCCACACATACTGCTTTCTTTGATTCCTCTTCCTTTACATTCCCGACACCACTCCTTGCACGGGATCCTACCCAGTTTGCCGCCAATGTCTATCCTCAACCACCCCAATATGAGTTCATGCCAAGCGAAAATCCAAAAGATCCCGAATGGGATGAAATGGCAAAAATAATGAGCAGCTTGGAATAGAGTTTGAAAGACATTCAAGGTCTAGCTGGACAGAAAAGTGTTTCTTACGCAGATTTGTGCATGTTCCCACGTGTTCATTTGCCATCAGGCTTTAAGACTCCGAAGTTCGAAAAGTATGACGGGCATGGCGACCCTATTGTTCATCTAAGAAATACTGCAATCAATTGCGAGGTGCTAGCGGCAGGGAAGAATTGCTGATGGCATACTTTGGAGAAAGCTTGATCGGGATAGCGTCAGAATGGTACATGGATCAGGACATATCACGATGGCACATCTGGGACGACTTGGCCAGAGATTTTGTTAAACAATTCTAGTACAACATCGAAATTGTGCCGGATAGGAACTCTCTATCGAATTTGAAGAAGAAGCCCTCAGAAAGCTTCAGGGAATATGCCATCAAAAACATCGTTTTATTGAATAATCAATCTTAAATTCTTGGAAATTTGGGTAAAAATTGGAAGAACTAGGGCTTGGTTGTTGAAATGAAAACTTAGGATTTGAAAGGGCATTTGAACTCCGATTTTGATAAATTTGATATGTACAGTCTCGTGGCGAAATGAGGAATCCGGTGATGTGAATTTCGTAGCCCAAGGTTCAGGTTTTGATAACTTCATAATTTTTTATATTTTTCGAGTCTTGTTGATTGGGTGATGATTCATTAGCCTATTGTGACAAATTCCTTGTGGTTTTGATTAGATTCGACGCACGAGGAGGTCGATTCGAGAGCAAAAGGCATATCGAGCAAACGTTTTGGCTGGCTAGAGGTGAGTATTGACTTTATATGATGTCTTGAGGACTTCAGACCCCAGATATGCATAACTTGGTGCTATGTTGAGATGAGACATGCGTTCAATGACGATCACGAGGTCATTACTATTGGGGACTGTTACTTGGTCCAGTCCGAATAATATTTTACCACGTAATAGCTATGACTTGTTTTTTGTTTCACTATGATTTGGGCTTGTTGCCATATTGGGGGATTATTGACGACTGTTTGAACTCTATATAAACTACCATCACTGTTTTGCCTCACTATTTGAAATATTATTTGAACTCAGTCCATGTGATTTACATTATTTCATGAACTCAGCTGTATTTTACACAAACTTGGAGTTTTAACTGATATTTGAACTATTGTTTGAGCTGAGTATTATTATTTTACTGATTCCCGAGGGGCTTTTAATTATTTTTTGATTGATTGAGGTCGAGAACCATATGTGAGGGCACTATGAGTGATGAAAGGAGGCTTTTAGACCTCGAGTTATATGTGATGAGGCTTTTAGGCCTCGAGTGTTATGTAAGGAGGCTTTCAGGCCTCGAGTGTATTGTCAGCAGGCTTTCAGGCCTCGTATATGTATTGTTCAGGCTTTCAAAACTTATTGATAGTGATTAGGTGGTAAGAGCCCCTCCAGAGTCTGCACACCCATAGTGAGAGCGGGTACCCATGTGATTGAGAGCGAGCCCGATGGACTAATGTTATAGTGTGTGATTGATACTGAGCCCGCGGGGCTGGCACTGAGCTGAATGTTTGATATTGCGCCCGAGGGGCAAGTTTCTGAGCATTTCTTACTAATTGAGAATAATTGTTTTAACTGTTTTCAAAGAGAATTTCTTGATATATTTCATAGGTTTTAGTGTTTATCTATTTGTACTTCTTGAGATAGCATTACTTGTGCCTTCATGGGATTTTATAGTCTCACTCGTTATTTATTTTTATTACTCACTGGGTCGGAGTACTCACATTACACCCTGCACCATGTGTGCAGATATATGCATAGCAAAGTTCGTTCCTGGTTGCTGATTTCCTTCTAGACCAGGCGGACCCGGAGAGACGAGGTAGCTGTTGACGTCCTCTGCTCCGTTTCTTCCTTATCTTCTGTATTTCATTTATATTCGTACTAGTTCCTAGATACAGACTTGTAGTATTTCGTTTAAACTCTGTAGTAGCTCATGACTCGTGACACCCTAATTTCGGGCTGGATTCGGGATGGTATCCCTATTTATCACTGTATTTTAGACTTATTTGTGTTAATGGTTGTTAAAAAGAAGGAGTAAATGTTATGTTGGCAGGCCTTGTCTTTACGAGAGGTTCCATTATGACCAGGTGGGAATTAGGTCGTGACATTTTATAGGTTTAACGATAAAAAAATGCTTTAATTGGTGTGCTTTCGCTTTGAGAGACTGATACAAGTTAGGAAGAAATATGTAGTGTTTTGGAGCCAATTATGTGAAGAAAACATCCAATCAAGAAGCACCCGAGCGAAAAGAAACAAAAAGTTGACTAGGTTTGACTCCACCGCGATCATTGTGGACCGCGGCAGGCCAAAGATGCAAGGCAGAATGTTTTTCTCTCATTGCAGTCGCGCGGGGTTCTGCCGCGACCACGGTGAACTGTGCAGTTGCCCAGATCTTTTTGGACGAAAGTGTAACCCGGAAGAAACTTATTCAGAACCCTTATAAACTCAAGAAGCTTAGCCAAGAAAGTTTCAAGCTTGTTTTTAGACTACTTTGGAGGCAAGAACAAGTATGAGAAGAGTGAACAAACATTAGAGTTTTTCTATCTTGTCTTTATTATTGCAATTACACATTATGAACAATTTAGTAGTTTTATCTTGCTTTGTTATGATTAGCTAAACATTTCATCTAGTGTTGATGGAACCAATTGTTGGATGAAGTTTTGACTCACTTTGTTATTATCGAGCTATATTTATTATGTGATTGTTTAAATATGTTTTGTATGGTGATTAATTGAATGTGCCTCTGATTAATCGTATCTAATTGCATTGTGTTGCTTAAGGATGAATACTAGGTTAGACTGCTATTGAACAATACCACTGTTGGGTAGTTGAAGAGATTCATTACTTTAACTTAAAAGTGGAGTTAGAGATAACGAATATTTGGTGGGATAATTTAGAGCTAGACAAATTATCAGCTAGAGTAGTTCGAGAGGATTCTCTAGTAAATTATCCTAGTTGATCGAGAGATAATTACGATAACCCATAACTCATAATCCTTATATAGTATTACGGCGAGATTATAGCAAAAGAGTTAAGACTTAAACTAGAAATTCGGAAAATCAATGCCCTAAACTCTTTTACCATTAAAGTATTTTTTATTTACCATATTGTTATTTTGAATATCATTTGAAGTAGTTAAACAAAAAAACAATCGTTTTTCATAAACATCTTGCATTTGGAACATTTTGGACAGATAATAGCATTGACAAAAGTTGTAATAGATAGGTTAATTCCCTCAGGATTCGACTCGAGAAATAAAATCGGATTATATTTACAATGACCACTTTGCCTTTGAAAGGCATAGTTGGGCGTGATCAATTGCCTCCCATAGTATGGAGAGTTGTTGCATTCCTTCGTTATTGTTCGAATCTGGTTTTTGTGCCTTTTACCTTTCTGCATTTGCTTCATCTCTACTCCCCTAATCACATACCAAATTTTCAGTAACCATGGAAGCTTTTGATGAAATTCTCAACTTTTGTGCTTGCGTAAAAAAGATCTTAATTGATGCTCCTATGGAATAATAATTTTGGAAATACCTTTCCAAACATTCGGTTGGAAAGTGAAGACGCGCGGTAATTTTTACCTTCATTGTTCTTTTTTTTTATCTTTCTTGCTTATACAAGAATTTCTTACCCTTCCATTTTTTTGTTAGGATTTGCTATTCATGGAATTAGTCCCGTGTCTGTTCCGTCTACCAGTCTTCCCCTGAGTCTTGCCCAGTAGCAGATTTTAAATGCTTCTTCTTCCAACAGGGAAACTAACAAAACCGTGGTTCTGATGATGAGGAAAAAACACAAGAAGACGCGTCAGGAGATGTTGTAGTTTCTGATGATGACCTTCCATCAAGTTCATTTTTAGAACCAACAGATGAGCCAGGGAACACTTATTTTGTGGTGTCTAATGAAGATGGTTTTGATGCTCCCCCAAGTTCTATTGATAGATTGTTAGCTCAAGGCTTCGAAGTTGAAGAAGCTTCCGAGCTTGTTTCCGAAGAATTTCCCTTGCATCCCTTTCAGATTCAATCGCCCCTATATCATTACCTGATGCTACTTATGTTGTTACTCCCCTAGTTACTTTTAATCTGTTTGTTATTCCTAATGCTTCCCATGCAGAGTTTTGACCTCCAGCGTAGGAGGGAGATGAAAAGAGTTGTAATTGAGATCCCTGAATGGGGAGTTTATTAAGAAATTCTGGTCGAGCCGACATGACAAGTGGGGTTGCTCTGATGGTAAGCAACCCCCACTTCCAACCGAAAGGTTGTGAGTTCGAGTCTCCCCAAGAGCAAGGTGGGTAGTTCTTGGAGGGAAGGATGCCGGGGTCTATTTGGAAACAGCCTCTCTACCTTAGGGTAGGGGTAAGGTCTGCGTACACACTACCCCAGACCCCACTAAGTGGGATTATACTGGGTTGTTGTTGTTGTTGTTGTTCTGGTCGAGCCGACATGTGGTTGAAACCTCTATTAGGCCCCATGGAGAAGGAGAAATTTAAAGGTCATAGCTCACTGACTTTAATGAATGACATTGTTCATTCTTCGTTGAAGGTATACACTTAATTACATTTTTTTCTTCTTTCTTCCTTATTTATAACTCTTCCCCCTTTCATATTTTCTTTACATCTTAATTTGACTAGCATCAAGCTTATACAAAGACGTTCTCATACAGAATAGTTAGCTATGGAATTGTGCACTGCCAATAACTGGAAGGAACAGTTCGAGGGTCTTCAATTTGAAAAAAAAGTTCATGCAGAAGAGAAGAATGCTATAGAAAAACAACTGAGGGTCGTTTCTACTGAATTAGAGATTGAACAATCTTCTTCTAGCAAGGTTGAAAATGATAAGAATATACTGAAGTTATTTTTTGTACAACTTTCCAAGGAAACTGAAGACAAAAGGAGTTTGAAAGAACTCCTTAATCAAAAAGAGGTTTATACGGGAGAACTAGTTCAGAAACTTACCCAACTTCACGAAGATCTCTGCAACTCTATAGATAAATTCTATTCTTGGAAAGTTCTTTCGCTCCTTTAATGACAATTATTTAATGCCGCAAAAGCAGAAAAAGAGGAGTTGAGAGCTGAGATTGAATAGTGGGAGAAGGATTACGAGACTTTTTAGTATAAGTTATCATTGGATGTGAGATGGGATTTCTTATACTCACCTCGAGACTCTAATTGAAGCCAACCATGAGGGTATTGACATTAATGTTGATATTGCTAAGGCTAAAGAAGTAATTGATAACACTAAGCAGCGTTAAAGCTTTTCCTCACATGAAGACAAAGGTCCCATGAGTGATAGAGATGGACTTGTTCCTGCTAGGGCTGATGTTCAAGCCTCTTCTTCTCACGTTAATTTTGTTTTCCCATTATTTATGCTTCCCTAGATGATGCTTCCATTGATGATGCTCCTTAGTTTTCTCCTTTTTTTGTTAGATTTTATTTGGAACTTCCTTATGTCGTTCTTCTCTTAGCTTAAGAACTTTTTGGAAAGTTTTTTTGGATACCCATGTTTTCTTTTGGGTTTTAATGATAAATTAACACTTTTTTTCCAAGGCTTGACATATATAAATGTTTCAGTTTCTTTTGCCGCATATTCCGCTCTTTGATTTTTTTTTTTGATATTTGAGATTTTTCTTTGCATTTAAAAATGCCTTAACAACTCGTGATGTTGATAAACACGAGTTTTTATAAGAAGAAGGCCCGTTTATGTTAACAACACTGATGAAGATGCTGTCTCATCTTCATATTGGTGTAAATAAACATGAATTAGACATGAAAAGATAAATAATTGAGGAAGTTATATGCTTTGAACTTTCAAATAAATTTCATACATTATTTTCATAATTATTCGTACAACACTTTCATAACTACTTTCATTGCAGTAGATTTTAAAATATTAAATCAATCATCTTCTCTCGTGACTAAATTTTGGCTATAACCTAAAACTCATAGGAATATGGAATATCTTGCATTCTTTATCAGACCCCATTTATGGGATCAAACTGGGTTCTCGCGAGTTCACACTCCTTTGAAAAATTCAACGTTTCTTCAAGGTTTTTTACTCAGACTGAACAAAACTATGCCGTTTTGGTTCTTTTGTTTCCTTCTATATGCATAGTCCCCTTAGTGCTGGAACTTTGCAATAAGAAATATCGAATACTGGATTACTTCTTCTTGTTAGTCCATTCCCTAAAAAGGAATATACATACGGGACTCGGGATATTCATTTTGATGATGACTACGTAGCCCTTTTTTCATTAGAAAAGTTGCAACCTACAGCGGAAATTATTCAGCATTTTGTGTGTCTTTCAGGTTTAATATCATCATTTGGTACAACCTAGCTTTTTGAATATCATCTAAAATTGTTAGTAAAATATTTAAAATAACCAAATAAAATTGAATTTGAGTGATATCTGGCCATGGGTACTTTCTTCGTCTAAACATTTTCAAATGAACTGCATTCCAGTTTGATGGTGTACCTTGCCATCCATGGTTTCCAGCTCATATGGTCCCTTTCTAACGATGCCTTGATTCCTATAAGGGCCTTCTCAATGTGGGCTCAACTTTCTTGCATTAGCCATTTTTATTGATCGGAACATCTTTTTAAGAACGAAGTCCCCAACCTTGAAGTATCTCAAATTAGTTTTCCTTTTGTAGTATTGTTTAATCATCTGTTTTTGAGCCGCCATCCGAATTGATATTTCTTCTCTCCTTTCTTCTAATAGACACAAATTTACTCGCATCTCTTCCTTATTTTCCTCCTCAGTAGCATATGTTTATATTGTACTTGGTTTATCTATCTCTATCGGAATTAAGGGTTTAACATAATATACAAGTAAAAATGGAGTCTCACTCGTACTTGTTTTGCATATCGTTAGGTAAGTCCACAATGACAATACCCATGGTAACACTGCCGGCCACTTGCCTTTTGATTCTTCTAATCTCTTCTTCAAGTTATTAATTATAATTTTGTTTGTTGACATAGCTTGCCCTTCTGCTGCAGCGTGGCAATGTACAGATGTAATCCATTTAATATGCCAACTTTGAAAGAATTTTGTGATTTTCGTAACTATGAACTGTGGTCTATTATCACACACGATTTCATTTAGAACTCCAAATCGGTAGATAATGTTTCGCCAAATAAAGTCCCTGACTTTTATTTCTCGAACATGTTTGAAAGCTCTTACTTCTACCCATTTTGAAAAATAGTCGGTTAAAACTAATATAAACCGTACCTTTCCCTTAGTTGAAGGTAACATACCTACAATATCCATGCCACATTTCATGAAAGGGCATGGTGAAATAACTAAATGCAGCAGTTATGTTGGGCGATGCTTGTTATTGGCGTATCGTTGACATTTATCGCACCTGTCTATGAAGTTTTCTACTTCTTCCTCCATTTTTGGCCAATAATATCCTGCTCTTATTAATGTCTTCACTAGTGATCTTCCCCTGGAGTGATTGCCACAGTGCCCATCATACACTTCCTTCATCACATACTCAGGTTTTAATGGACAAAGGAATTATCCTAAAGGTCCGCCAAACATCTTTTGATATAAATTTCCACGAATTAAGCAATACCATATTGCTTTTTGGCGACGCAATTGTGATTCTTTTTGTATTCGAGTAAGATTCCATGATGTAAAAAGTTAACAAATTCATTCCTCCAATACCAAGTTAGATTATTAAATTTTTCCCCATTCTTGTCTTGGTCGAGTGCCGAATGAAATAAATGTATCACGGTAGAATTTTCTACATTTATTATTTCTACAACAGATGCGATATTTGCCAACACATTTGCTTCTTTATTCTCTTCCCTGGGTATTCGTACGTTATTCTACGACTAAAATTGTCTAAGTAATTACTGTAGGGGGAAACAGTTATTACAGAAATAAGATGATATTAGAAATAACGTCTTAATTTTCAGATCCCAATTCTGAGGTCATTTACTCAAAATTCCAATCCTAGTTCGTTTCTTCAACTGTAAGCTTTCAAAATGAGAATTTCCATTTAGATTTGACTCCAAACTTCCTGAATTTTAATTCTGACCATACACACAAGTCAATATACCTGAGATGAAGCTGCTCATGACCTCAATCTGCTGTATGATGCGTAGGAGCTCAAAACGACCGGTCGGGTCGTTACATACTACTTGTCACTTTTTTTACCAAACCCTGTAAACAAGAACAACATGAAAGCTTTTGGGATTATTTGTATACCTTTTTAATCCAAAACCAAAGTAAAAAGGAGTGTAAATAATACCTAGTTATCAACTCTCCCAAACTTGATCTTTTGCTTGTCCTCAAGCAAATAAAATAAGTCCCACCTTCTTAAGAATCGACCAAGAAAATTCAGCTTACCTAAAGTGGCCTCACCTAGCATCAATTAGGACTAACAAGTGCCCTCAATTCAAATGAATCATTAATAACATTCTACCTTTTAAGCACCATGATTTTAGTGCGACACAAAAGCATCAAGAATTGACTCAACTCATCAAGGAAACTCTGTTTATCACCTTGGTCATTTTGGAACCCAAACTCATACTCCTAACTCTCCTTTAAGAAATACCTCACTTTTAGATTGAATAACTCAGAACTAGGATTGTGGAAACACACTCATCGCTCTCATAGAAAGGTCACAAGTCCGGCTCTAAGTACCATAATCTTGCCCCTTATAAGAGTCACCACTAATGTAAGCTTCATTCAACTCAACATCATATAGAGATTTTGTGGGGATACCATTGAAGGCTTTTGGTACAAGGTAGGATATATTTGGTCTAAATAGGTTTCATCTTTCTTTAAGAACTTCATTTACTTCAATTTGGCACACATTCTCTTAACTTTTTCAGCAATTTATTTTCTTCTTAGGGGTTCGAGGGACACACTGTCACTCTTTCTTGATCGTTCCGAAACCTTTTTGCTTTCTAAACTTTTCATACCTTTCATCACTTTACATTTATTGAATCCCTTCATTTCTTCTCTATTGTTCATTCTTTTTGACTTTTTGATCATTCTTTATTTTTCTTTCTGCCTTTCCTTTTCTTTGCTTTTGTACATTTTACCACTTTGTTGCATTCTTCATCTCCGCTCCCCCAAATTTATGCTTTTGCCTTGTGCTAAGAAAATATCGGGTGCCAAGAGAGGGTGTTTTTAGAACGGGTAAAGGCTTGTATCATGGTCTTTGAAGGAAAATGGGCTATGGCTCAAAAAGGGTTGACTAGGCATATTATCATTAATAGGCTATGGATATTTTCAAGATAATAGTCGGATCAAGGAGAGCCTATAATCACTTCTCAAGTCATACCACACTTAGGATTTTGCCTAGACAAACATTCAGGGAAACTTCTAGACTCAATGGCACGGGACATGGACATACAATTAAAATTCTGACCACACAAGCTATATGATTGCTAAAGAGATAGAGTTGGGGGCCCACCATGACATAGCTAAGATTTGAGCAAAACACATGGTCCCGAAAAATCACTTGATGATTCTCAGCCTACACAAGATACTCAAGGACATAACGATCACCATCATATACACACCAATTGGTTTTTGACCATAGGATCAAAGGCAAATGTGCTAGGCCCACTTGAACATTTGCTTGAGGAACTATTACTCACTAGCTACTATTACACAAAAATAAAGAGAAAACAGACTCAAACCCATGAGAAGGTTGTCTTGTTTCCATCACTGGGAAGAGGTACCCGATTCGTACAAATTCCACCTTTGGAAAGAACCATGGCGTTAAGAAAACCAAAGGCTTATTTGAACGCAAAACTCAAAATAAGAATCTATGAAAATCAAGTATGAAGATATGATAGGAAATGTAGAAAGTAAAATAAATATGTACATAGGGCTTTAGATGATAATACAAAATAGGGAACAAGTATATACATCAAAAATTAACTTTATAACAGACCAAAGTTGCAAAGTACAAAAAGTGAAATAAATTGGTAAAATTATGTACATACAAAATGTGAAAATCAAAGCATAATAAACTGAAAATAGTATCATATTTACAACCCAATATCAGAAAATAGGGCTACCCCCAGAAATGAAAACTAGCATTGTTCTCAATGCTAACTAACCAAAAATAGCTTAAAAAAGATAGAGGGTAAAAAAAAACACTCTTGCAAAGATTACTAAAATAATAAATTAGAGATTGTGTACCTTTATCCTCTTGTATTAACACCGCACTTACCGCCACATCTGACACTGCAAGATAAATGAGTAGCCTTTCTTTATCTTTTGGTTTGGCTAGCAAAGGCGGATTTGACAAATATGATTTTAGGTCTTTGAGAGCTTGTTGGCTGTCACCACCCGAAATTCCCACTTTCGGGACCGTGATGGCTAAAATATTACTTGCTAGATAAGACAACGTTAGATAATTTTTAAACTATTTTTATTCAATTTCAATAAGTAAAATCAATTAAATCGAAATGAAACTAAATCTGGTTACGAAATGACATGAAAACCAATAATATCTAAATACACTTCGGATCTGGAGTCATAAGTTCATGAGCTTCTAGAGTCTCTACATACAAAGTATGAAATAAGTATAACTGTCTCGAATGATCAGAAAAGTAAATATGAGGAAGATGTAAGGGGAATTAAAGGTTTGCAAATCTACCTTGAGTCTCTAAAAGCAAAATCCAAGCTGAAATGCCTTACAGACAGTTGGGACCAGTACCAAAATCTTCACAAGAAGTATATAGTGCATTATGAGTGACAACTGACCCAATGTACTTCGTAACTGTCGGGCCCAACCTCGACGAGGTATTGACGAGGCTATGACAGGATACCCATGTAACTAAACCTATATGAATAGAATATACGAGAAACATAACAACGAATAAGGAATTAACAAGTGCTATTGGGAGGGACATACGAATGGCGTACAAGATTCGATAAACACAGCTGGGAATGATAACCAGAAATAGTAAATAAGACCTTAACCAGCAAAATGAATAAATATAATAAACTCACATCATCACCCTTCGTTCTTTTACTCTCAACCTCACTATGAAACAATTAAAATGGTACAACATCACCCTTCGTGCTTTTACTCTCTGTTTCATCACAAATCAATAGATACGGTGTGACATCACCCTTCTTGCATTAACTCACAAATATGGCACGATATCATATTTCATGAATTAGATCTCAATTATGGCATGACATCACCCTTCGTGCATTAACTCTCAAATAATACATGACATCACCCTTCATGCATTAACTCTCAAATAAGGCATGACATCAAACGTCATAAATTAACACTCTCCCTTACCATGTAAAAATAAACAGATAACAAAAGGGAGATAGAATAAGCAAGAACATGCCTTCGTCACCAACGATTCCACAATACCAAACTCCAACTTCAGAACAATACTTAATTATTATAGATAGCTCATAAATACGGAAAGAACAAACAATTTAGTAATTAACTATTCTAAGCTTGGATATCCTGATCAAAGAAAGAAATAAATTACAAGAATGAAGTCCCACGGGCATACTTTGACCCAACAACAACGCATAAGTACTCTTCACCTCACATATACGTTGAACCTGATAATGAGACATGTAGCAAATAGACAAGCCATTCCTAATCCCTCAAGTCAAGGGTAAGCATGATACTTACCTTGCTCCAAAGACCAACTCAAAGCTCAACCATGACTTTTCCTTTCAATAAAGCCTCCAAACCAACCAAATCTTGCAAATTATCAACCAAAGGATTCAAAATAAGCCTTAAGAACTGTCCACGACTGAAAAAGGTTCAGTTTAGGTCATTATTTAAAATGTCAATGTGGCGACCCGGCCCGTCGCCATGGCAATTATCACCCCGTTATGTTGTAATTATATGTTTTATGCTTTTATATCAGTGTTAGAGTCTATCGGGTGAGTTAGGAGTGAATTGGATTGCAAATGAGGCATATAGCCTTTTTGAAGAAAACTTGAATGTGGAAAGTCAACCTAGAGTGACTATTTAATTAGAGGGCTCGGAATCAGATTCTGATGATTTGGGTAGTTCCGGGAGGTGATTTTTGACTTAGGGGAGCGATCGGAATCGAATTTGGAGGTCCGGTGTAAATATAGGCTTGAATTGGCTAAGGTTGAATTTTGGCGAAATCCGAACGGTAGGTGAGATTTTGATCCGGGGGTCAGAATGGAATTCCGAAAATTCCTGTAGCTTCGCCATGTGATTTTGGATATGTTCACAACTTTTCAGCTCATTCGGACGTCGTTTGGTCGGGTTTTAGATAGAATGTGTAATTCGAAAAGTTTTAAGGAATTCAGGCTTGAATTCGATGTGAATTATGGGTTTTGATGATGTTAGACGTGTTTTGAGGATCGGAACAAGTTTGAACAAGGTATTAGGATGTGTTGGCGTGTTTGAATGAGGTCCCGGGGGGCCTCGGTTTGACGGGAGAAAATATGGAAAATTGCAGACTTTGTGCACTGGTTCTGTTGTTTTCGCTCCTGTGGAAATGGGAGCGCAGGAGCGAGTCCGTAGGAGCGGACCAGGGGGCGCAGGGGCGGAGGCAATCGCTGAAGCTGTGCTTGTTCGAAGGGGCGGCATCGCTGGTGTGAGAGAGTGATCGCAGAAGCCGACTCGATGCGTAAGGGGAAAGTCCGCAGAAGTAGATTCTTGATTTCCTAGGCAAGTCCACAGGAGCGGACTCTTGATTGCATTGGCGAAAGTCACCGCATGAGCGGTTACGATTTCGCGAAAGCGTACACGCGGAAGCGGTCCTATGTTCGCAGAAGTGGAATTGGCCGGCTAGGCCTGGAATCGCAGAAGCGACCAGCTGGTCGCGGTTACGGGCTCACATGAGTGGAATTTTGTCCGCAGAAGCGGAAATCGCAAAAGGATTAAAAGTATCAGGAGTTAGAAAATTTCATAAACATTTCAACATTTGGGGTCTCGGCTTAAGAGGCAATTTGGGCAATTTTTAAGGGAGATTCAAGGGAAATCATCAGGTAATCAACTATGGACTCATCTTATGATTAGTATTGATAATATTATGCAATAATATCATGGAAATGGAGGACTTTGGGGTATTTTATGGAGGATTTAGCCCTAGGCTTGAACTTTAGAAAATCAAGGTTTTTAATGGGCAAATAGAGTTCGAATTTGGTAAATTTGATATGCATAGACTCGCATCGAGGCGAGGGTTCCAAATATATGACTTTTGTAATTTTTTGAGAAGCGTACCGAGAGTCGGGTTTTGGCAACTTTGGGAATTTTGATGTAAATTGAGTTGTTTTGACTGGGTATCGTTCCATTGGCCTAATTTGATGTGTTTCTACTATATTTGATCAGATTCTACGCGTGCGAAGCTTGATTCTCGTGGCAAGGGCATCGCGGAGTAGTCGTCGTGCTGTATTGAGGTGATTATTAGATGTGGGTGATGACCTACGGGTTCAAAACCCCGGTATACCACTTTGTAACGTTGTATAGCAGCGAGACATGTACTCTTTTGTGAGTGCGGGGTCGATTGTGATTTGGGGACTATGTCTTAGTCAGACCTATTGATACTGTGTTATCATATTGGCTATTCTTGAGTTGTCGAACCACCTTCTCGGATGGTTGCATATTATATTGTGATATTGGCTACTCTTGAGCCGTTGAACCTCCTTCTTGGATGGTTGAGTACACTTATGGGCTGTGAGCCAATTATTGGATCCTGCGAGGATCGTTATCATTGTTCCGTGATATTGACATGCTAGTTTTACTACCAGTCTGTAGCTATTACTGTTATCATGATATTTCCAATCTCTGGACATTTACTGTTTTCTACTAAAAAGGATAAAAAGAGTTTTCAAAAATTTCTTTTGAGGCTGTGAGGCTTCATTTGCATATTAGTTGACTGGAAGTGGATCGGGCTGCACACCGCAGCGTATTCATGATATTGTGCTTGGACTGTAGGAGCCCCTCTGGAGTTTGAACCCCCACAGTGAGCACGGGTACCCAAATTGGATCGGGCTACGCATCGTAGCGGTCGTTTCATGCATTGCATTGCATTTAGCTACATCTGGTAGCTATTATACTTGTTGTTGATATTGTTGGCTCTCTACTATGGATATTGAACTGCTATAGGGTACTGGTTATAGCTTTACATTATGCTTTACTCTGGATTTCTTATCTACGTTGTCTTACCCTTGTTTATTACCACTTAGTCTGGGATTACTCTTTTTACTCCCTGCACCTTGTGTGCAGATCCAGGTTCCCCTCAGTAGACCTGATTCATTAGCCACTCAGAGGCATTGTGCGGGACAGTCGAGGTAGCTGCAGCGTCCGCAGGACCTGACTCCCCTTCTAGTTGTCATTTCATTTCATGTTGTCTTTCTTTCCGTACTGAGTTAGTTGTAAACCTTATCACAATTATGTTATTTAGACGCTCATGACTCTTGACCCTTCGGTCTATGGGAGTTGGCATGTGTTGGGACTTGGTTCCCTGTTTTTAATGTATCTATCACTGTTGAATTATTCATTTACGCTTAAATTGAATAAAGTGAGCTTATAGCTCTGTGATTGTTGATAATTGGTCAGGCTGGCCTAGCAGTGTGCTGGGCGCCATCACGATTGGGTTTTGGGGTCGTGACAGTCAATTCCAGGACCCTTTTGGTCCAAATATAAAATTAGAACCCAACATGATTATCCATTCATCTCTAAGCCCGGTTATGTTATTCGTTTCAAAATCCGACCTCAATTTGAGGTCTAAATTCCACATTTTCTTACAAAAGCCATAATTCTTCAAAAACCTCCAATTTTTACCAAAAACATCCTAGAATTTAGGTTTAAATCTTATAAAATGTAATAGAAGATTGAAATAAATTAGATTAGAATCACCGATAATTCAATATAGGAAGAAGGGCTCTTGGGAAAATCGCCTTTAGGGTTCTCTAGTTTTGAAAATTTGAGGGAATGAGATAATTCCCCTCTAACTCAACTTTTGACCAATTGCAGGTGTTTCAATTGGAAACTGGGGTTCGCAATTGCGAACCTACAAATGCGAGGTTTTCTTCGCAAATGCAAAGTCCCAACATATCTACTATCATGGCATTTGCGATAATTTGTTCGCAATTACTAACAATGGCCATTCCGTAAATGCAACCTTTTGATCGCAAATGCAATCTAGTGCTGAGCCAAAAATCATCGTGATTACGAATATTTTCTTCGCAATTGAGACCAAGACAGGAACCTAGGTTCCTTTCAATTACGAACCCTAGCCTCGTAATTGCGAGATCATAGGCATGCACCATAATTGAAGCACACCAGCAGTTTTCCTAAGTCCCAACTACTCCGTAGCATATCCGAAAAACACCCGAGCCCTTAGAGATCCAAACAAAACATACACAAAAGTCCAAAAATATCATAAAACTTGCTCGCATGATGAAATCACCAAAATAGCACCTAGAATTGTGAATCAGACAACTAGTCAAATCAAATTTTCAAGAATTTTAGGGAAAGTTTTATATACTTTATCAATTTTTAACATCAAAGCTTTTCGATAAAACAACTTGACTGCACATGCAAATTAAGGAAGGCTTAAAGAGGCTACTAGAGGCTTTGAAACACGTATTTAAGGATTAAAATTCTAGATAACCTATCGGGTCATCATATTTTCCACCTCTAAAACAACCCTTCGTCCTCGAACAGACATAGAAAAGTACATGGACTGGTGAAACGGTGTGGATATCTACTCTGCATGTCCGATTGAACTCCTAATAACTTGGGATTCTAGTTTATTTTAAACTCCTTTTTACTTGAGTTTTGGACTAAAAAGGTATACAAATAGTCCCAAAAGCTTACATGTTATACTTGTTTGTAGAGTTTGGTAAAAAAAGTGATAAGTAGTCAAAACCAACTCAAACATGAGTAAAATCTGCACAAGTAGCAAGAATAAGTCAAATGACTATTGCAGTATAAAATTCAGTGCAGTCGCAACAGACCTACCATGATCGCAGTCAATTTATTGTGGTCTGCGGTGAAAACGATTAGAGAGATATAATGTATTAATCTCAAGCACTACGGTCCGCGATAGATTCTTCGTGGCTGTAGTAGCCTTATCGCAACCGCAATCCATTTTATGCGGTCTGCGGAGAGGCGATTCAAAGAGCTGGGAGTTTGGAAGATTTGAAGCCATCGTGGTCCGTAATCCATTTTGTGCGCTCCGCAGTGAAGCCACCATGGCCGCGGTGAATTTTATGGGATCTGCGGTGGCCAGATTTAGAGACTCCAAAATGAAGCCAAAAAGCATGACCGCAGCAACGAAGCATTTTTCGTGGTCCCGCAGCACCTCCGTAAGGGGTATTTTTGTATAGAAAATTTAGCCTTGTATAAATACATCTTTTTCAAAATTTTAGGGTATCTAATTCGTAGATGAGCACCTGAAGGCCATTTTAGACCTATTTTGAGTAATTGTTTATCTAGTTCAATATTGAATCTTTAATTATTAGCTTGTAAACATGTTTTATAGGTTATTCTTCATCTAATTATTTGATATCTTCCATTATTATGAGTAGCTAGACCCACTATCTAGGGTTGTGGCTCAACCCTAGTATGGGTATTTGATGAGTCATGTGTTTTAAGGCTTAGATGGTTATGGTTGGTTGATATTTGGACTGATTTGTATTTTGTTTTTTGAATTAGTGATTGCAAATAGTAATTTGTGCCTTTTTGACTTGGGCTCTTCTTGAGAAAGAGAGTTTGAGTCTAGGACAATTAGTCGAACAATGAATTGGGGTGTATTCAAGAGATTGATAGCCTCAATTAAAGGGTTAAACCTAGAGAAAACAATACTTGACGTGAGCCTATATTGCTTGCACAAATCTTGACACCTAATTGGTCTGGAGAAAGTCAATTAGGGAAAAGTCACTCAAGCTACAGAGAGGTACATAGTGAGTAGTTTTGTGCATTGGTTATATCGTAATCCCCAACACAACATCTTTACCTTAAGCTTTAGAACCCGTCAAATATTTACCTAGCAGAAAGTCACTTCCCTAGTGCCACGTTATACATTTTGAAAACCTTTCAAGCTTTTATTCTTAGTTTAATTGAGCATCTCATTAGTATAAAATTAGAAGTAACAAATGAACTATTAAGACTGGCAATGTAAGTAATAGTAATACGCAATGCTAGTTTAGATAGGAATCCACACCCCAAACAATCTAGCTTCGTGGTGTAGTGTTGGACCCGATCACTTTTTAGCATCGTTGCCGTGGAGGTAACGGTTTTGGCTATCTATCTAAATAGTTTTGTGTGTTGTTTTTCTTTCCTACTTTGATACTATTTTGTGTGTGACACCAATTCAGGTACAAATATAGCAAAAATAACAACAAAATGACCCTCTTGGAAACGTTATCCTGAAGGAGGAGGTTGATGATAATAGAAACATGAGGTGCCTCTAGTACCTCAAGCACAAAGGAGAGGCCACCATGCCAATTTCAATGATAGTGTTCCGAACCCTCCCCCGCCACCTTCAAGAGTGGCTTCTTGGGTACTTCCCAACCAAGGATATGTTACGACAATTGTCCCACCCCAGATCCGGTCATGCAATTATCAAATTATTAGTGTGATGCTGACCTTGTTGGAGCAACGAGGGTATTTCACAGGTGCTCCCATCAGAATGCTTACAAGCACCTTAAGGGTTTCGTGGATACTTGTTGGGGGAGAAAACAAACCAATGTGTTAGAAAATACACTTTAGTAAAGACTATTCCCTTTCCCATATAGGGAAGGCTTTGGAATGGCTTGAACAGCTTCCCAACCATTCCACCACTACTTGGGACGAGTTGGCGGATAAATTCATTGCAAGGTTTTTCTCACCGAGGCAAGTGACAACTTTGAGGGATTAAATCTTAGATTTCAAATAGGAGCACAACGAACCACTGGTCGAGATATGGGAGAGATACCGGACTATGGTAAAGGAGTGTCCCAACAATCATATGACTGAGGTAATGATACAAAAAACATTCTGTTGGGGCATTAACACGACTAATTAATGCATAGTGAACCAACTCGCTGGGGATAATTTCATGAACACACCATATGAGGAAGACAATACAATATTGGATGAGATGGCTGACACGTCCTCTGCTTTGCAAAGTAGAGAAAATGTGCAACAGAGTGACCCCACAGTCATTCACTTGCACTAAAAGCTCTATGATCATGTGCAGACAATAGCAGAACTTACAACAAAATGAACCAGCTAGTAAAGGCACAATTGCAGCAGGTTCAAACTCCACGAAAGTAAATTCTATTGAAGGTGTCAACTTGCTAGTGAACAAAATTAGACCAAGAAGCTAACCGAACCGAGCGATTTTTGATCAATATGACCAAAATAGTGGTAGGTTCCAAGATTAAGGTTATGATGAGCATAAAAAAAAGTACAATACGTGAACAACTATCAAGGACAAATAGGCAATTCTTCTAACCAACAACAACAATGGAGATCCTAAAGCAATTGGGAAAATAAACAAAATCAAGGGAACAATAATTAGGGGAACAATAACCAAAATCCAAATTGGGGAACCAGAACAGTAATCACAATAATCAAGGTAATTGGAATGGCAATAACAACATATGTGGTTGAAATAACAATCAGGTAAGTTGGAACAATAACAACCAAGGAAAATGGGGGCAAGGTATTCAAAGGCCCCTGATGTATCAACAACCTAACAATCTACCCCCATTTCCATCCTAGTTCATCGAACCATGAAATGAGGAGAATTGAAATGATGATTGAGCAAATGATGATGAAGAATACTGACTGTGATGCCTAGTGTGCGTCCAATAATACTTCAATCAAAAGATTGGAGGTTCAATTAGGACAAATCTCACAATCCTTGAATACTCGCCCTAAGGAGGCTCTACCTAGTGATACGGTAGTCAACTTAAAGGGTGGGAACAATATTCGTCATACAATGGTGGTAACTATAGGAAGTGGACGAGGCACTGAGGTGAATGCCTCCAAACAAAAAGTAATTTTGTGTGGTGAAGTTGATTTTACAAGATAATGAGATCCCTTTGGTTGTTGAGAATGTGATTGATGTGAAATTGAATGAAGAACATAGGATTGATATTCAAGATAAGGAGGTGGAAACTGATAATGATGTGAACCTATCTAGGGAACATGTAATAGACATGCCAGAAAAGGTTGTGCCAAAAGCCTGGGATACTTTTCCAAGGCCACCTCCACCTTATCTTCAAACACTCGCGAAGTAGAAAAATGAGAATTAATTTAAGAAAATTATTAACATAATGAAAAGCTTATCCATTATTGTTCCTTTGGTGTAGGCTCTAGAGAAAATGTCGGGGCATGCCTAATTCATGAAAGACTTGGTGACAACAAAAATATCCATGTATTTTGAAACTATCAAGATGACCTACCAAGTTAGTGGAATAGTACACTCAATGTCTCTGAAGCTAGAAGACCCTAGTGCTTTCACCATTTCTTGCACCATTAGGAGTGCAGACTTCGCAAAAGCTCTATGTGATTTGGGGGCAAGTATCAACTTGATGCCTTACTCAATTTTTAAGACTTTGGGTATTGGGAAACAGAAGCCAACTTCCATGAGATTGCAAATGGAGGATAGAACAAGGAAGAGGTCATTCGGTATAATTGATGATGTTCTTGTCCGGGTGGACAAATTTATCTTGCTAGCTGACTTCGCGATTCCTAATTGTGAGGTTTATTTTGAGGTGCCTATAATCTTGGGAAGAGCTTTCCCTGCAACTGGGAAGGCCTTAGTTAATGTGGAAGTAGGGGAACCCACTTTTCGAGTGGGTGATGAAAAATTGGTCTTTCATGTGTGTAAGTCAATTAAGTAGCCCAATTGTACTGAAGTGTTCTCATTTGTGGATCTTGTCATGGCAGTGATAATTGATGATACTAGTGCAATGATCAATGTGGAGGACCCTCTATAGGCGGTTTTATTGAATCTTGATGTAAATGAGGGTGAAAGTCAGGTGGAGTGTGTTATTGCTTTAAATGGAATGTGCTCTTACTCTTATGAGCCTAGGAATCTCTCTTTGGATCTTGAGAATAGGAATCCACCAACAAAGCCATAAATTGAGGAACCTCCCGTGTTGAAGTTGAAGTCGTTGCCTCCACACTTCAGGTATGAATTCTTAGGCCTCAGTTCTACATTGCCAGTTATTCTTTCCTCGTATCTTATTAATATGAATATATATGCCATATTGGCAGTGCTCCAAAAATGGAACAAGGTAATTGGATAGACTTTAGCTGATATATGGGGGATAATCTCGTCTTTTATATGCACAAGATTATTCTTGAAGATGATGCAAACACCTCCTTGGAACATCAAAGGAGGTTGAACGAGGCAATGCAAGAAGTTGTGAAAAATGAGATGATCAAGTGGTTGGATGTCGGGGTTATGTTTCGCATCTTTGATAGTTCTTGGACTTTGCCGGTGCAATCTGTGCCGAAGAAGGGTGGTATGACCGTGGTTACCAATACACAAAATGAGCTAATTCTTACAAAAACAGTCACCGAATGAAGGTTGTGCATGGATTACCGCAGGTTGATCAAAGTGACCCGCAAGGATCACTTTTCATTGCCTTTTCTTGACCAGATGCTAGACAAACTTGTTGGGCATGCCTCATACTATTTCTTAGATGGGTATTCTAGGTACAACAAAATTTTTATTTCTCCGAAAGATCAGGAGAAAACCATCTTCACTTGCCTATATGGTACATTTGCCTTTTCTAGGATGCCATTTAGATTGTGTAATGCTCTGACTAGATTTAAACAATGTGTGATAGCCATATTTATTTACACGGTGGAAGATATTTTAGAGGTGTTCATGGACAAATTCAGTGTTGTAGGAGTCTCGTTTGATGAATGTTTGAAGAATCTTGATAGGGTGTTAGCCCGGTGTGAAGAACCCAATCTTGTGATCAATTGAGAAACATACCACTTCTTGGTTGAGGAGGGCATAGTCATTGGCCATAAAATTTCAAAGCATGGTAGAGAGGTGGACAAAGCAAAAATTGATGTGATTTCAAGGCTCACTCCCCCTACTTCTCTGTAGGGGTTTAGAATTTTTCTTGGGCATGTGGGGTTCTATCGGAGATTTGTCAAGGATTTTTCTAAGGTAGTAAATCTTTCTACAATCTTTTGGAAAAGTATGCCAAGTTCATGTTCAACAAGGGTTGTATACAAGCTTTCAAACGTCTCAATCAAAAGTTGACAATCACTCCTATTATTACCATGCCCAATTGGAGCTTACCTTTGAGCTCATGTGTGATGCGAGCAGTGTTGCGGATGGGGGAAGTATTGGGTCAAAAAGTGAATAAAATGTTTCATTCGGTGTACTACACAAGAAAGACAATGAATGATGCTCAAGTGAGATACACGGTACTGAAAAAGAGCTTTTGGCTATTATGATTTCAATGGAAAATTTCATCTCTATCTCATGGTCGCCAAAGTCATAGTACATTCCGATCATGCCGCACTCTTCTATTTGATAATGAAAAAGGATTTCAAAGCTAGGCTAATGCGATGGGTTTTATTACATTAAGAATTTGATTTGGAGTATGTGGACCAGAAGGCTTGTGAAAACCACTTGTCCATCTTGTAGGAGGAGGGGAGGCCACGTGATGGGCTAGAGTCAATGATTCATTTCCCGATGAGCAACTCCTTTTGTGTCGGTGAATGGTATGCCATGGTTAGCGAACGTTGCCAAGTTCCTTATGACTGGTATAACACCTTGTGAGCTCTCTTATAACCGAAGAAACAAGCCCAAATGGGATAGTTTGGATTTTTATTAGGATGAGCCGTACTTGTTTAAGATCTGCACTGACGGTGTGATCCAACGGTATGTCCTAGAAGAGAAGCAATTGAATATCTTAAAGTCTTGTCATTCCTCTCCCTATGGTAGTCATCACGGTGGGGCAAGGACAACTTTCAAAAGCTCTTAGTTGTGGGTTCTACTGGCCAAATTTGTACGAAGATACAAGTGAACTTGTTAGTAGATGCAACAAATCTCAAAGAGCAGGTGACATTTCGAATAAGGATGAGATGCCTCTCAATACTATTCTCGATGTTGATATTTTTCATGTGTGGAGCATTGATTTTATGGTCCCGTTTGTTAGTTGGTATGGGAACACATATATTCTATTGGCAGCTGACTATGTTTCAAAGAGGGTTGAGGCCATGACTTTATCCAACAATGAGGCTCAAAGTGTTGTTGCATTTTTCATAATGAGCATTTTTACTATGTTTGGCACTCCTCAAGCGATCATAAGTGATGAGGGGTCTCATCTTTGCACTAGAGCTTTTGTGTAAGGCCCCATAAAATATTTGTGCTTCAAACCTATTAGCCGTCGTGTCATGGTCCGAATAAGGTTTTAGGAATGCGTAGAATTTTCGTGGCGAGCTTGCTCTCCGCGGTTCAGACCCTTGGTAGTGATTTACGTTTCAAAAATTGAAAGAATAAGTTTTTCTAGAAAATGTCGATTCTGCGGTCAGGAATGCGATCGCAGAACTGCTATGCGGACCGCATTCCTACCGCAGAGCTTAACAGAATGTTTTCCAAAAATGGTGTTGAAAATGCGGTCAAATATGCGATTGCAGAATGGATAGGCAGACCACAGATCCACCGTATAATTTCTCGAGAATTTTTAAGTGTCAAATATGCGGTGCAATTTGCGACCGCAAAATACGAGTGCAGACCGCATTCTGGTCGCATACCGTAACAGAACATGTGCAATTATTGAGGCAATCTATGGTCCATTATGCGGTCCATTATGCGGACCGCATGTTGATTCTGCGATGGCAGATGCGACCGCAGAATTGACTCGGCCTAGATTTTTATAAAATTTGACCCGACCCCTTCTTTAATAAAACACACTCAACCTTCATTTTTCTTATATCTTAGCAAAATTAGATATAGGAAAGAGGGGTTCTAGAGGGAGAAGTCCAATTATTTTCAAGGATTGTTCCAATCGTTTGGTCCGGAAGATCCTAAGGCAAAAATTCATCTTCCCCAAATCTCTAAGAGGTAAAAACCCTAGTTATTTTCCTCTAATTTCTCATTTTTTCAAAGGTAAAGAAAGAATTGCATACAATAGCTTTTGGAAATAGAATGTGATACTCATTCATGTTATTGAACTTGAATTTTAGTAAAAAGAACCGAGTAGAAGTAAGAGTCTGCAAGAACAAGGTGGCAAAATAGGATAACTTGGGTAAGCATAAAGTAGGAGGTTAAAGAAAGAATACCCGACACCAAGTATGTATGGCTAACTTTGATTCTTATGAAATCGCCCTCATGTGTGCAATGCGATTGGAATGTGTTAATTTGAGAAATTGTGTGTAATTTGTGGTTTCTTTGTTGTTGGGTATCTAATTGATTTTGAAATATGTGTGGTGTGGTATGGAATATGAATCGAAAGATAAAAGGGGAATTGAAATTGGTAAAGAATTGAGAATAATTGTTGTGATGGCATATATGGCTTCTTGTGGGAAGAAATGACACACTTGAATTATGATAAGTTGTTGAACATAACAGTATGGTACCCTCGAAAATGGAAACGTTGTAACTTGGTTGTGATATTGGTTGGAAAAGTATCTGAGAACATGAACCAATCTGTAAATAGCTTATTTGCACTTGTTGTGATTTTGTGTAGTGCCTTGTTTACTGTTTGTGATTGTTGTGATTGAAATTGTACGCTGGGATCGGGTTGCGCGCCGTAACACAAAGTAATAAGGCGTGGGTTTGGGTAATAAGGGTGGCCGAGGTAATAAGGGTGGCCGAGGTAATAAGGATGGAAAGCGATCGAAATCATCATTGAAATTGATATGAAATCATAAATGTGAAATTGTGAAGGGAGACATCAGGAGAGTTTGCAACCTGTAGGGCACTGTGCCCCTTTGTTTGACTTGACTATGCTTTTTCGTGTTTGTTTGGTTGTTGCCTTGATTATTGATCTTTAACTCTGCTTTAGCTGAGAACTACTTGAGAAGAAGTAAATGTGGAAACATGGTTGGCTTGCTTTATTACTTCTTGGTGTAATTCATTAGTTGTCTTATCATCGTGATTTACTTGTTTAAATGGCTTGAGTTTACTTGAGTCAAAGCTTGTCCATACATACCAGTACAATTCCAATGTACTGACGTCCCTTTTGTCGGAGATGCTACATTCGTGTTATGATTGTAGGTGGATCAATAGCAGGTACTTCAGCTCACCGGCAGTAGGATCCTTCATCTTCCACTGCCCGTTTTGGTGAGCCCCTTTCTTCCTCGTGGCCCTGCGTAGCTCATGCCACTTTTATTTCAGACTTCATTTTTGATTTTGTAAGGTCTAGCCGGAGCCTTGCTACCGACAAGTATTGTATCCTAGAGGCTCCGTAGAGAGTAAACTGTGGGACTATGGCCTATGTATGTATATATATATATGTCGGGCGTTGTTAATTGTAACTTGTTAGTAATGTTAACGGTGTGGTTATGTTTGAAAAATGTGAAATCAGTTATAAATGGGTAAAATCTTTGGTTTATGAGTCATAAACAACCCAGGGGCAACGCGCGGGATAGAAAGGCACCCAGGTCCGCTTGATGGGGGCTACCCGGTCAGGCACCAGTCATGTCCCTCGAATTGGGGCGTGACATTTTGACACTTTTCCTGCAAAGTATGGAGTCAATCACAAAGCTTCTAATCCTTATCATCCTCGAGCGAGTGGCCAAGTTAAAGACTCAAACAGGGAAATCAAGAGTATATTATGAAAGACGGTCAATGTAAATAAGACCGATAGGTCAAAGAAATTGGATGATCTCTATGGGCTTATAGAATAGCTTACAAGACTCTGATTGGTATGTCTATGTACCGGTTTGGTATTTTGAAAAGCTTTCCATCTACTAGTTGAGTTAGAGCACAAAGCCATGTGGGCTTTGAGGAAGCTAAAGCTTGAATGTGTTGTGGTAGGAAATCTTCGCATGGAGCAGCTTAATGAACTTGATGAATTCTAAGTCCATGCCTAATCTAGTTCGTCCTTGTACAAGGACAATATAAAGTACCTTCATGACAAGTATGCTCATAGCATGGAGTTCAAAGTGAGTGATTTGCTTCTTTTGTTCAATTCTCGATTATGTCTATTTTTGGGAAAGCTTAAATCAACATGGAGTGGAACTTTTGAAGTGGTGCTTGTGACACCGTTTGGTAAAGTTGACATGAAAAACAAAAATGAAGAGATCTTCAGAGTTAATGGTCACAAGGTCAAGCACTATCTTGGCAAGATTTATGACATCCACGTGGTGAAAATGATCCATCCAAAGTGATTTTATGGTAAGTTGTGTCGTGCCGCGACATTAAATCATGTGCTTCTTGGGAGGCAACCCATGTGTCTTTAGTTTTGTTTTTCTTTGATTTTCTTTTTAGTTTAGGATTTGCTTTTGAACTAATTGGGTGTGAGATGTGTGTAGGGTTGTTTTAATGTAGTGAAAGACCAAATTATAAGAATGTTGCACTCTATGAAGTTCTGACCGCTGTCGCATTGCATTTTCTGCGGCCACAATGGCCTTATGGTGGTGAAATATTTTCATTGTGATCTGTAGTGTTGAATGGCAAAAAGTCGAGGTTCTCTAACGTTGTCACCATGACCTCAATACATTTTATGTGGTCTGCGGTTCCATACAGTAGCCGCGACGCATTTTGTGTAGACCACAGTGACGTCCTCCGCAGTACTTGTTGTGTTTAAGTACCACAGACCATGGTGCATTTTTTGCAATCCGTGGTGGGTAGGTATCATGGTTCCCACCTCAGACGCTCATTTACACTTTTTGCTCATTTCCTCTCTAAATAGTAAAAAGCATTGTTCATCCCTAGCCCTAAGCACAAATTCAAACACTGTTTCTCAATCATCTGTGTGCATCTCATCTCTAGTACTTCGAATCTTTCCCTAGACTTTAATTTTGTTTTATTTTATTTTAATTTCTTAGTTTGTGCTTCTTTTTCTTCCCTTTTCTTTCAATTTATAGCGTAGGGTTACATAATGCATTTTAGATTAGGGCTAATTAGTTTAAAATGATAAATAACTACCTAGGGGATTGATAATATGTGAATTTAGGCTAAAAATTAGAAAAACATTAAAACCATAGGTTGGTGTTGCTGAGTTATGCTTACCGCGACATCGGTGGATTTTCCGCGGTTCACAGTGCATTATCGTGGCCGCAATGGTTTTTTTGCGGTCCGTGGTGGAAAACATCAGAGGGGTTGATGTTGAGGACCACAACCGCAATCGATTTTCAAGGTTTGTGGTGTTTCACCATGTTCGAAGACTATTTTTGCGGTCCATGGTGCCCTGATCAGAGAGTGGGCATTTTGAACCCCGCTTTACTACGGAATGCGGTGCCATTTTGTAATGTCCATTGTGGTTCCTTTGCGGCCACACTACTTTTTATACGGTCTATATTAAGTTGTCTTTAGTTATATTCTTTACTGTTTCTTTTGGTAATATGATATTAATAAACTCTAAATGAAATCTCCTTGCAGACAATGGTTAAATCACGAGGCGGTGGTGATAAACAAAAAGGAAAAGGAGAGTCCTCCCAAGGTATGATCAAATTGACCCCCAAGTCCGGAAAGCTCGGGGAAACTAGAAAGAGTATGTCCCTGACTTAGTCTGATTAAGTGCCAGAATATGTACCTGAATTCCCGAAGAGGTTAAGATTGAGAGATTAACCTACCCGTCCAGCTTCTCCTACTTCTTAAGCTTCAGTCCAAACTTCTTCTAAGTCGTCTGAGGTCTTAGTTGAGAGTGTTGATAGTGCTTCTTCTACCTCACTTACAGCTTCAACACCCAGTTAGGATCCTATAAAAGAAGGAGAAGGAGGGGTGTTCCCTAAATCGGGGGTGGGGGTAGGGGTGGAGAGAACTAGAAACCCAGAAGTGTGGCAGGATATATTTGTTGGTGAGATATCATATCACAAGTTCTGAGATTGGTGACTCAAAAGTAAATTAATACTTGAACAGAAATTCATTGAGAAGGACCTTCTGCCTCACAACCCTAATGTGTAGAGGCAATTTAGAGAGAGACCGAGCTGGGAATATTTTATAGGCAACATCGAGGATGCAAATGACCAGTTAGTCAAGGAGTTCTAAGCAAATGTTTCCCACATAAAAAAGGCACTAAAGTGACTAAGCTGCGAAATTTGACAGTGAAGTTTGATGGGAAGACAATCAATGACTATCTGGGATTTCTAGATCAAGATGAATCATTATATTTAGCAAAGGTAGCATTGGATGAGGCTGCCCATCTGTGGTTGGTAGAATACCTGGCACTCTCGAGTACCGCCCCAGCATGGTTGACAGCAGGAGTCAAAATTTTGAGGAGAACTTTAAATTTCAAAGCAAAGGGGTTGAAGACTTTCGTATGAAGTAGGCTAGACCCCACTACTCATGAGAACTCTCTGCCTATCTCCCGAGCAATTTTGGTATCTTCTATAATGGCGGGCTACTCTATCAACATCGGAAATATTATGTATGAGGTGATCACACGGATGGTCAATGAAGTTTATAGATCATATCCCTTCCCAAATTTCCTAACAATGTACTTTAAGGCCCATGAGGTGGAGAAAAGGAAGGTTGATATAAAGGTGAAACCAAAGCAGCCTTTTTCCTGGTACAACCTAAAGAGTGACGACAACCCCAACTACAAAGATCCAAAAGGAAAAGCCACTAATTCTACTAGCCAGTGTAAAGGGCCAGTAGTAGTAGTTCCTTCTACTCAACCACCGACAGCCATACCAGATACTACCCTAGGACTCTCTACTACCGTTACTCCAGATATCCCCTCATATTCACCCTACAAATTGAATACCCACCGTTTGAGCCAAACCCTTGCCATCATCAATAACGTGATGTAGACAGCTACTTTTAAGCTGTATGTGCTTTCTAGATCAGTGTTAGCATAGTCTATACCCCCTCATCCATAGGTTCTAGAGTCAACGGATGAGACTCTTAAGGAGCTTTTGGCCAACTAGAAGAATCTCCTACAGAACTAGAAGTTTATATTGGAGGTTGTAGGTACACATGGGAAAGCATTGAAGAAACTGACAAAGGAAACAAAATGTCTGAGAAAGACTCGAGCATCAAAGGAGTTTGTGAAGGAGTTAAGGGTAGAAGTGGAGAAGATGAAGGTTGTTGATCACTTGCCCTTGGAGCTACTATTGCATGATCTGATTCCAACAGCCCAGCCTAAGCCGGAGCAGGAGTTAGAGAGGGCACCAAAGAGGAGAAGGGTGATTCCCCAAACTGATGATGCAATGATTGAGTTGGAGGAACCCAAGGAAGGTTCCTCTAGCCAATCCCAGGTCCTAGTACAGACCCTGTCCCACTGCAAACATAGGTTATAGGGATCCACTCATAGGTTCCCGAGCAGTCCGAGGATCCAGGGACCCATGCTCACGATTCCATGTAGACGGCGGGCCAATAGTTAGTATTTTAGAAGAATTTTATAAATTTGGGTTGGAAGGCATTTTAGAGTTATAGATGTCCGTTTGGGATTACGATTTTGGGAAAAGATCCGTATGGTGATTCTGCAGTTGGGAACGCGATCGAAAGTGAATTCGGATTTCCGGAGGTCTTTTTAAACTCACTTGGCTAAATATAGGCATTTGAAGGTTCATGAGAAAATTCGACCAGAAGTGAAAATTTCGATATCGCAGTCGGAATGTGATTCCGAAAGTTGGTGCAACTCTGTAATGTCGAATGTGACTTGTGTGCAAAATTTGAGTTAATTCGGATCGAGTTTGGTAGGAAATGGGACAGTTAATCTCTTTAAGGAAAGCTTAAGTTGGAAAAGTAACCCGACATTGACTTATGAGTTGGAGGGATAGGGAATGAATTCCGATGATATGACTAGTTCGGGGGATCATTTGTGACTTAGGAGTGAAAATGGAAGTGAATTCGGAGGTCCGGAGGAAAAGTTAGCTAGCTTTGGTGAAGTTGGAATTTTGGAAAAATCCGGTCGATAGGTGAAATTTTGATCCGAGAGTCGGAATGGAATTATGAGAGTTTCTATTGCTTCGTTGTGTCATTATAGACTTGTTTGCAAATTTGAGGTCATTCGAACTAGTTTTGACGTGTTTTGGCATCGAATGTGGAATTTGGAAGTTCTTGAGATTCATAGGCTTGATTACGATGATGATTTGATGTTTTGATGATATTTTGGGTGTTCCGAAGGTTGGAACAAGTTTGAATGATATTGTGGGACAAGTTATTATAATTGTTTAAGGTCCCGAGGGCCACGGGTGGGTTTCGAAAGATTAACGGAATGAAATTCGGACCAAAAAGAAAAGAAAAAAAAGTTGCTGAAATTTCTACAACTTAGCTGTCTTTGGACAGCACGAGTTCCAGAATTCGGAGGCCTATACCGTCTGATCTATAACGAATCAAGAAAAGTTAAAAAAACAAAAGTTGTAGACCTTCATGTCTAGTTTGCAGAAAGCTAAATAAATCATAATTTGGACCTCTGTAGTGGAAGTTATGATTGACGGAAAATGACTGCTGGAGCAATGTGAGGTACAACTTGTATAGCACAAGTGCAAGGTACAACTCGATGAAGCACGGCAGATTCTTTTATACACGAAATTGGTTCATTTCTTTCATTTATTTCATTTGGTTTGGGTGATTTTGGAGAGTTTCAAGAGTGGATTTTTATCATCAATGTGAAGGTAAGTTATCCCCACCTATTTTGAGTTAAGTACATCAATTATGTATGGATTTGAGCATGAAAATTGTAGAAAAATTGAGGATTTAGGCCTAGGGATTTGAAAAAAAGATTTGGTGATTTGAGGGATCAAATGAACTCCGATTTGATGAACTTTATATGTACGTACTCGTGCCGAGACAAGTATTATAAAAATATGAGTTTTATAATTTTTCGAGAAGCGGGCCCGAGGCTCGGATTTTGGCAACTTCGTGTTTTTGGGTTTTTTTCAAGTCTTTTCGATTGCCTTACGATTCATTAGCCTATTTTGATGTATTCTTATTAGTCTTGATCAGATTTGGCACCCAAGAAGGTTGATTTGCGAGGAAAGCGCAAGGCGAGCTAGGACTATTGGCCGATTCGAGGTGAGTGGTATTAATAAATGATATACTGATGCTTTAAAACCCGGTATTTGCACTATTCAGTGCAATGCTGAGATGGAACACACGTCATGTGACTAGTGTGGTGGTATTGTGACTGGGGATTGGACTTGGTCCTTCCCAATTGATATTTTATAATGCATAATGACTGAGACTAAGCTTATACCTATATAATTGGGCTAGTTGCCATGTTTGGGGCCTTGTGCCGATCTATAGAATACTAGGGAAACCTGTGGAGCTAAATGACCTCAATTCTAGGTGGAACACATAATCTCAGCCGTATTCATAGATGTATAACATGACATGAACCAGTACTAGATGTGTACTCTAATTGAGAATACCTAGGGTTGAATACCCTGTTTTAGCTGAGTGGGCCCGAGAGGCCGAATCTATAATGACTCCGAAGGGTTGAGAACCCACTATGAGGTATATATATATATATATATATATATATATATATAATGACTCAGAAGGGTCTATATACCGGATCAGGCTGCACACCGTAGCAGTATATACATATGGCTGTATTGGATCGGACTACACACCGCAGTAATATATAAATATATGGATCGGACTGCACACCGTAGTACTATAGCGCTTAGGCTGAAGGAGCCCCTATGGAGTCTGCACACACCCCCAGTGAGCACAATTATATTATATTGGATTGGGCTACACACCACAGCAATATATCTATTATATTGGATAGGCCTGCACGCCGCAACCGTATATCTATTATATTTGATCGGGCTGTACGTCGCAAGATATATATATATATATATATATATATATATATATATATATATATATATATATATATATATATATATATATATATATATATATTGGATCGGGTTGTACGCCGCAGCAGTACTAGTGAGGATCGGGATGCACGCCGCAACAGAGTTAGATCAGTGTTGGATCAGAGTTAGATCAGTGTTGGATCAGAGGTAGATCGGCGTTGGATCAGAGTGAGCCTGTAGTAGACTGGAACTTGACTTACCATTGTAGAGATGTTTTACCTGTACGGTAGTTCTTAGAACTATTTAGTGGTAATGCAGGTGTTCTTACTTTCAGTTATTGTTTGTTATTCACTACTCACTGAGTTGAAAGATACTCACCCCACTCCTTGCACCTTGTGTGCAGATACATGTATCCAGGAGGGCAGTTGAGTTATACATTTCTGCTGTTTCTACTGCTAGCTGAGGAGACATCGAGGTAGATGTTGGCATCCCCAGGACCCGATCTCTCCCTCCTTCTCTTTATGCCTTTTGTCACTCTACTGACTTGGATTGTATAGGGTGTTTCCTTTTGTTAGAGGCTCGGACTTGTGACACCGGATTTTTTGGGCTGTATTTCATATATTTCGATTTCCGCATTTGTTGTTTCTATTATGAAAACAGGCTATTAACTCTAAATAGATCAATATTAATTAATAACTTGCTGGTTATCTAGAAGATGTTTGGGCTTTCCTAGTAATGTGTTGGGTGCCTTCATGAGCGGGGTTTGGGTCGTGACAAGTTTGTATCAGAGCCAAGGTTACTAGGTCTCGCGAGTTATGAGCCGGTTTAGTAGTGTCTCGCGGATCGGTATGGAGATGTCTGTTATTATCCTCGGGAGGCTACAAACCTTTTAGGAAACACTCCACATTTCTGGAATTCTTATCATGTGTACTTGATTCAACTTGAGATGTAATCCTTGAAATTCCTTCTACACGTCTGTAAGCGCACTCGAGTGCTTAGTGATAAATTTGCCTTAATGGCTTGTGATTCCCCTATCGAGGGGCGAGATATAATCTCTGTGAGTTCATGTTGGGCCAGTCGGGAGGACTTGAAGTCGGATCCTTTTCTATGGTTTGAGCACCAAGGTGCTAATTTTGTGAGCCGGTGTTATGAAATTCATTCGGTCAGTATTGTCCCTAATTATGGAAATGGCAGTTTGATTATGGGTGAGTTGTAAGGTGTTCGATTCTTATTTTGATCTGTTATATAGCCCTAGCTATGGGCGTGGTGA
The DNA here is from genome assembly GCA_032618575.1 of Nicotiana noctiflora. NCBI lineage: Eukaryota > Viridiplantae > Streptophyta > Magnoliopsida > Solanales > Solanaceae > Nicotiana > Nicotiana noctiflora. The sequence goes on along the minus strand of JASVEL010010660.1, from coordinate 157,789 downwards.
ATATTTCATGTTTCTTAGTGGAATGGTGGAGTGCATTACATGTGGTAGTATGAGTTCAGACGCAGGAAGACCGAATTGACTGTGATATGTGTATCATGGAGAGAGGTATTTGATATGTGTTATGATTCGAGCACGTGTAGCGCGTGTTCATGTCTCAATTTTCTTAATATAGTTAGTGTAGTATTGAGATTAATGTTGTTGTTGAACATTGTGATGTCTTGTCGGGTTGTAGATGTGTTGTTAGAATGGTTTGGTGATTCCCTGGCAGGTGGATGGGCTCAAATTACAAAGGAAACTCTGTCGAAATTTTGGAAAAATTTGGGACTTAGAAAAATATTTTATGTCACCTAAAGAGTAGGCTTAACTATTGTGTGTGGTAAAATGCAAGAATTACAAAAACGTTAAGATTTCAGATGACTCGAGCCTCCATAAGACTTGTATATGACTTGATTTAATCTAACTATAACAGTGTGGCATCATTTGAGTAAGAATACCATGAGTGGTTAAAAGTGCCTTGCTATATGGCTTCGAGCCAAGTTGGGGAGGTTGTTATTGATTAACTGATTACGCTATGGTGTGCTATGTCAATTCAGTCTCTAAGTATGTTGGAAAAGGTTATATGGCGTGTCGTAGATGTGAAGGAATATTAGGAAGTTTTGAGTTGTTTTTGATAAAGAATGCTCTCTGCATAGGGAATAAAGATGGTTATTTGTATCTGTATGAAATCATGTCTGTGGTGTCAGAGTACTAACAAGGCACAAGTGGTTCTGTTCATTTAGGACATGTGATTTACAGTTGAATAAGAGTGAATAACTCTCGCGAGAATTGTATTACAGTGTTCAAGGTTTTGCATATGACAATCATGTGTCTTAAGTTTGTGTATGTGGCTAGAGACTGTGTTTTCATTAGAAGAGATCAAGACATGTTCTATATTATGTCATTATGGGATTCTAGGTATCCGTATTTGGAAGATAATGGTAACGAATTCAGATTCGCAGGAAGTTCTTCAAGTAATGTGTTCTGGAATGTGGCATTACTGGGAGACATTTGAGAGGGTATTTGGTGTTGCTCGGAAGCACTAGTAAATATCTAGTATGTGTCATAGAATGAAAGAGTGTCAATTGTGTGTGGGTTTTGCGCGATGGAAACTGGGATCAGGTATGATGATTTGTGTGGTATATGGAGTTCTCATGTACAAACTATGTGGTGGTGGTGGATCTTTATTCGCTAGTATGTTGAATTTTGGATGTGATATTGAAATTCAGACTAATTGTCTTGGTGCTGGGTGATTTTGAACTATTGCATTAGGGGCTACGCCGGAAATTCCACGTGTTAAGTGGTGAAGCGCGTTAGAATCTGCTTTAGCAGAATGATTTATATTTCAAAGAACCGGCAAACAGCTGGGAAAGATAGCTTCTTAATTGATCCTTCATGGCGGATGTCAGTGCAGAGGTGTTTCACGTTGAATCGGTGTTTGGATAGGATCGCGCTTGCAGCAAAAAATATGGAAACATTATATTGCGGGTCAAAATTGTGTGTTCTATTCTATGATGTGAGACGTATCCGTAGCCTTGTGTTGTGATGGTACTGGAAAGCTTGAGGTATAACTCTTTCATTTGAGTCATTTTCATGAATTGTGTATGGTCGGACTGTTGCTTATTGGTGCGCGTATTGTATGATCTGAGGCTTAGGCGTGTATTTAGGTGTCATATCACCAGAGTGGTGTGTTGGATTTGAGGTGGTCAGTGGGTTGTTTTAATGTAGTGAAAGACCAAATTATAAGAATGTTGCACTCTATGAAGTTCTGACCGCTGTCGCATTGCATTTTCTGCGGCCACAATGGCCTTATGGTGGTGAAATATTTTCATTGTGATCTGTAGTGTTGAATGGCAAAAAGTCGAGGTTCTCTAACGTTGTCACCATGACCTCAATACATTTTATGTGGTCTGCGGTTCCATACAGTAGCCGCGGCGCATTTTGTGTAGACCACAGTGACGTCCTCCGCAGTACTTGTTGTGTTTAAGTACCACAGACCATGGTGCATTTTTTGCAATCCGTGGTGGGTAGGTATCATGGTTCCCACCTCAGACGCTCATTTACACTTTTTGCTCATTTCCTCTCTAAATAGTAAAAAGCATTGTTCATCCCTAGCCCTAAGCACAAATTCAAACACTGTTTCTCAATCATCTGTGTGCATCTCATCTCTAGTACTTCGAATCTTTCCCTAGACTTTAATTTTGTTTTATTTTATTTTAATTTCTTAGTTTGTGCTTCTTTTTCTTCCCTTTTCTTTCAATTTATAGCGTAGGGTTACATAATGCATTTTAGATTAGGGCTAATTAGTTTAAAATGATAAATAACTACCTAGGGGATTGATAATATGTGAATTTAGGCTAAAAATTAGAAAAACATTAAAACCATAGGTTGGTGTTGCTGAGTTATGCTTACCGCGACATCGGTGGATTTTCCGCGGTTCACAGTGCATTATCGCGGCCGCAATGGTTTTTTTGCGGTCCGTGGTGGAAAACATCAGAGGGGTTGATGTTGAGGACCACAACCGCAATCGATTTTCAAGGTTTGTGGTGTTTCACCATGTTCGAAGACTATTTTTGCGGTCCATGGTGCCCTGATCAGAGAGTGGGCATTTTGAACCCCGCTTTACTACGGAATGCGGTGCCATTTTGTAATGTCCATTGTGGTTCCTTTGCGGCCACACTACTTTTTATACGGTCTATATTAAGTTGTCTTTAGTTATATTCTTTACTGTTTCTTTTGGTAATATGATATTAATAAACTCTAAATGAAATCTCCTTGCAGACAATGGTTAAATCACGAGGCGATGGTGATAAACAAAAAGGAAAAGGAGAGTCCTCCCAAGGTATGATCAAATTGACCCCCAAGTCCGGAAAGCTCGGGGAAACTAGAAAGAGTATGTCCCTGACTTAGTCTGATTAAGTGCCAGAATATGTACCTGAATTCCCGAAGAGGTTAAGATTGAGAGATTAACCTACCCGTCCAGCTTCTCCTACTTCTTAAGCTTCAGTCCAAACTTCTTCTAAGTCGTCTGAGGTCTTAGTTGAGAGTGTTGATAGTGCTTCTTCTACCTCACTTACAGCTTCAACACCCAGTTAGGATCCCATAAAAGAAGGAGAAGGAGGGGTGTTCCCTAAATCGGGGGTGGGGGTGGGGGTGGAGAGAACTAGAAACCCAGAAGTGTGGCAGGATATATTTGTTGGTGAGATATCATATCACAAGTTCTGAGATTGGTGACTCAAAAGTAAATTGATACTTGAACAGAAATTCATTGAGAAGGACCTTCTGCCTCACAACCCTAATGTGCAGAGGCAATTTAGAGAGAGACCGAGCTAGGAATATTTTATAGGCAACATCGAGGATGCAAATGACCAGTTAGTCAAGGAGTTCTAAGCAAATGTTTCCCACATAAAAAAGGCACTAAAGTGACTAAGCTGCGAAATTTGACAGTGAAGTTTGATGGGAAGACAATCAATGACTATCTGGGATTTCTAGATCAAGATGAATCATTATATTTAGCAAAGGTAGCATTGGATGAGGCTGTCCATCTGTGGTTGGTAGAATACCTGGCACTCTCGAGTACCGCCCCAGCATGGTTGACAGCAGGAGTCAAAATTTTGAGGAGAACTTTAAATTTCAAAGCAAAGGGGTTGAAGACTTTCGTATGAAGTAGGCTAGACCCCACTACTCATGAGAACTCTCTGCCTATCTCCCGAGCAATTTTGGTATCTTCTATAATGGCGGTCTACTCTATCAACATCGGAAATATTATGTATGAGGTGATCACACGGATGGTCAATGAAGTTTATAGATCATATCCCTTCCCAAATTTCCTAACAATGTACTTTAAGGCCCATGAGGTGGAGAAAAGGAAGGTTGATATAAAGGTGAAACCAAAGCAGCCTTTTTCCTGGTACAACCTAAAGAGTGACGAAAACCCCAACTTCAAAGATCCAAAAGGAAAAGCCACTAATTCTACTAGCCAGTGTAAAGGGCCAGTAGTAGTAGTTCCTTCTACTCAACCACCGACAGCCATACCAGATACTACCCTAGGACTCTCTACTACCGTTACTCCAGATATCCCCTCATATTCACCCTACAAATTGAATACCCACCGTTTGAGCCAAACCCTTGCCATCATCAACAACGTGATGTAGACAGCTACTTTTAAGATGTATGTGCTTTCTAGATCAGTGTTAGCATAGTCTATACCCCCTCATCCACAGGTTCTAGAGTCAACGGATGAGACTCTTAAGGAGCTTTTGGCCAACTAGAAGAATCTCCTACAGAACTAGAAGTTTATATTGGAGGTTGTAGGTACACATGGGAAAGCATTGAAGAAACTGACAAAGGAAACAAAATGTCTGAGAAAGACTCGAGCATCAAAGGAGTTTGTGAAGGAGTTAAGGGTAGAAGTGGAGAAGACGAAGGTTGTTGATCACTTGCCCTTGGAGCTACTATTGCATGATCTAATTCCAACAGCCCAGCCTAAGCCGGAGCAGGAGTTAGAGAGGGCACCAAAGAGGAGAAGGGTGATTCCCCAAACTGATGATGCAATGATTGAGTTGGAGGAACCCAAGGAAGGTTCCTCTAGCCAATCCCAGGTTCTAGTACAGACCCTGTCCCACTGCAAACATAGGTTATAGGGATCCACTCATAGGTTCCCGAGCAGTCCGAGGATCCAGGGACCCATGCTCACGATTCCATGTAGACGGCGGGCCAATAGTTAGTATTTTAGAAGAATTTTATAAATTTGGGTTGGAAGGCATTTTAGAGTTATAGATGTCCGTTTGGGATTACGATTTTGGGAAAAGATCCGTATGGTGATCTTGCAGTTGGGAACGCGATCGAAAGTGAATTCGGATTTCCGGAGGTCTTTTTAAACTCACTTGGCTAAATATAGGCATTTGAAGGTTCATGAGAAAATTCGACCAGAAGTGAAAATTTCGATATCGCAGTCGGAATGTGATTCCGAAAGTTGGTGCAACTCTGTAATGTCGAATGTGACTTGTGTGCAAAATTTGAGTTAATTCGGATCGAGTTTGGTAGGAAATGGGACAGTTAATCTCTTTAAGGAAAGCTTAAGTTGGAAAAGTAACCCGACATTGACTTATGAGTTGGAGGGATCGGGAATGAATTCCGATGATATGACTAGTTCGGGGGATCATTTGTGACTTAAGAGTGAAAATGGAAGTGAATTCGGAGGTCCGGAGGAAAAGTTAGCTAGCTTTGGTGAAGTTGGAATTTTGGAAAAATCCGGTCGATAGGTGAAATTTTGATCCGAGAGTCGGAATGGAATTATGAGAGTTTCTATTGCTTCGTTGTGTCATTATAGACTTGTTTTCAAATTTGAGGTCATTCGAACTAGTTTTGACGTGTTTTGGCATCGAATGTGGAATTTGGAAGTTCTTGAGATTCATAGGCTTGATTACGATGATGATTTGATGTTTTGATGATATTTTGGGTGTTCCGAAGGTTGGAACAAGTTTGAATGATATTGTGGGACAAGTTATTATAATTGTTTAAGGTCCCGAGGGCCACGGGTGGGTTTCAAAAGATTAACGGAATGAAATTCGGACCAAAAAGAAAAGAAAAAAAAGTTGCTGAAATTTCTACAACTTAGCTGTCTTTCGACAGCACGAGTTCCAGAATTCGGAGGCCTATACCGTCTGATCTATAACGAATCAGGAAATGTTCAAAACACAAATGTTGTAGACCTTCATGTCTAGTTTGCAGAAAGCTAAATAAATCATAATTTGGACCTCTGTAGTGGAAGTTATGATTGACGGAAAATGACTGCTGGAGCAATGTGAGGTACAACTTGTATAGCACAAGTGCAAGGTACAACTCGATGAAGCACGGCAGATTCTTTTATACACGAAATTGGTTCATTTCTTTCATTTATTTCATTTGGTTTGGGTGATTTTGGAGAGCTTCAAGAGTGGATTTTTATCATCAATGTGAAGGTAAGTTATCCCCACCTATTTTGAGTTAAGTACATCAATTATGTATGGATTTGAGCATGAAAATTGTAGAAAAATTGAGGATTTAGGCCTAGGGATTTGAAAATAAGATTTGGTGATTTGAGGGATCAAATGAACTCCGATTTGATGAACTTTATATGTACGTACTCGTGCCGAGACAAGTATTATAAAAATATGAGTTTTATAATTTTTCGAGAAACGGGCCCGAGGCTCGGATTTTGGCAACTTCGTGTTTTTGGGTTTTTTTCGAGTCTTTTCGATTGCCTTACGATTCATTAGCCTATTTTGATGTATTCTTATTAGTCTTGATCAGATTTGGCACCCAAGAAGGTCGATTTGCGAGGAAAGCGCAAGGTGAGCTAGGACTATTGGCCGATTCGAGGTGAGTGGTATTAATAAATGATATACTGATGCTTTAAAACCCGGTATTTTCACTATTCAGTGCAATGCTGAGATGGAACACACGTCATGTGACTAGTGTGGTGGTATTGTGACTGGGGATTGGACTTGGTCCTTCCCAATTGATAGTTTATAATGCATAATGACTGAGACTAAGCTTATACCTATATAATTGGGCTAGTTGCCATGTTTGGGGCCTTGTGCCGATCTATAGAATACTAGGGAAACCTGTGGAGCTAAATGACCTCAATTCTAGGTGGAACACATAATCTCAGCCGTATTCATCGATGTATAACATGACATGAACCAGTACTAGATGTGTACTCTAATTGAGAATACCTAGGGGTGAATACCCTGTTTTAGCTGAGTGGGCCCGAGAGGCCGAATCTATAATGACTCCGAAGGGTCGAGAACCCACTATGAGGTATATATATAATATCATATATATATATATATATATATGACTCGTCTCTACATCTCTCTATTTTTCAATCGCAAATTTTAGTAATACAAAGCAAATAAAAAGAGAGCAGCAATTTCACCATTGACAGCCATTAAAAAACTTGAACGCTTTGAATTCAGATTTGGGTTTTTAAAAATTATTACTCCCTCCGTTTCAATTTATGTGAACCCATTTGACTGGACACCGAGTTTAAGAAAAGAAAGAAGACTTTTGAACTTGTGGTGTTAAATAAAGCACATATATTTTGTGTGGCCATAAATCATTACATAAAGGTGAGTTATTTCCAAATAGGGAAAGGGGTCATTCTTTTTGGCACGGACTAAAAAGGAAATAGGTTCACATAAATTGAAACAGACTGAGTTGGAAGATACTCACCCTACTCCATGCACCATGTGTGTAGATACAGTTATCCAGGAGGGCGGTTGAGCTATACACTTCTGTTATTTCTACTGCTAGCTGAGGAGACATCGAGGTAGTTGTTGGCATCCCCAGGACCCGATCTCTCCCTCCTTCTCTTTATGCCTTTTGTCACTCTACTGACTTGGATCGTATAGGGTGTTTCCTTTTGTTAGAGGCTCGGACTTGTGACACCGGATTTTTTGGGCTGTATTTCATATATTTCGATTTCCGCATTTGTTGTTTCTATTATGAAAACAGGCTATTAACTCTAAATAGATCAATATTAATTAATAACTTGCTGGTTATCTAGAAGATGTTTGGGCTTTCCTAGTAATGTGTTGGGTGCCTTCATGAGCGGGGTTTGGGTCGTGACAAGTTTGTATCAGAGCCAAGGTTACTAGGTCTCGCGAGTTATGAGCCGGTTTAGTAGTGTCTCACGGATTGGTATGGAGATGTCTGTTATTATCTTCGGGAGGCTACAAACCTTTTAGGAAACACTCCACATTTCTGGAATTCTTATCATGTGTACTTGATTCAACTTGAGATGTAATCCTTGAAATTCCTTCTACACGTCTGTAAGCGCACTCGAGTGCTTAGTGATAAATTTGCCTTAATGGCTTGTGATTCCCCTATCGAGGGGCGAGATATAATCTCTGTGAGTTCATGTTGGGCCAGTCGGGAGGACTTGAAGTCGGATCCTTTTCTATGGTTTGAGCACCAAGGTGCTAATTTTGTGAGCCGGTGTTATGAAATTCATTCGGTCAGTATTGTCCCTAATTGTGGAAATGACAGTTTGATTATGGGTGAGTTGTAAGGTGTTCAATTCTTATTTTGATCTGTTATATAGCCCTAGCTATGGGCGTGGTGAATATGTTCATGTTTCTTAGTGGAAGGGTGGAGTGCATTACATGTGGTAGTATGAGTTCAGACGCAGGAAGACCGAATTGACTGTGATATGTGTATCATGGAGAGAGGTATTTGATATGTGTTATGATTCGAGCACGTGTAGCGCGTGTTCATGTCTCAATTTTCTTAATATAGTTAGTGTAGTATTGAGATTAATGTTGTTGTTGAACATTGTGATGTCTTGTCGAGTTGTAGATGTGTTGTTAGAATGGTTTGGTGATTCCCTGGCAGGTGGATGGGCTCAAATTACAAAGGAAACTCTGTCGAAATTTTGGAAAAATTTGGGACTTAGAAAAATATTTTATGTCACCTAAAGAGTAGGCTTAACTATTGTGTGTGGTAAAATGCAAGAATTACAAAAACGTTAAGATTTCAGATGACTCGAGCCTCCATAAGACTTGTATATGACTTGATTTAATCTAACTATAACAGTGTGGCATCATTTGAGTAAGAATACCATGAGTGGTTAAAAGTGCCTTGCTATATGGCTTCGAGCCAAGTTGGGGAGGTTGTTATTGATTAACTGATTACGCTATGGTGTGCTATGTCAATTCAGTCTCTAAGTATGTTGGAAAAGGTTATATGGCGTGTCGTAGATGTGAAGGAATATTAGGAAGTTTTGAGTTGTTTTTGATAAAGAATGCTCTCTGCATAGGGAATAAAGATGGTTATTTGTATCTGTATGAAATCATGTCTGTGGTGTCAGAGTACTAACAAGGCACAAGTGGTTCTGTTCATTTAGGACATGTGATTTACAGTTGAATAAGAGTGAATAACTCTCGCGAGAATTGTATTACAGTGTTCAAGGTTTTGCATATGACAATCATGTGTCTTAAGTTTGTGTATGTGGCTAGAGACTGTGTTTTCATTAGAAGAGATCAAGACATGTTCTATATTATGTCATTATGGGATTCTAGGTATCCGTATTTGGAAGATAATGGTAACGAATTTAGATTCGCAGGAAGTTCTTCAAGTAATGTGTTCTGGAATGTGGCATTACTGGGAGACATTTGAGAGGGTATTTGGTGTTGCTCGGAAGCACTAGTAAATATCTAGTATGTGTCATAGAATGAAAGAGTGTCAATTGTGTGTGGGTTTTGCACGATGGAAACTGGGATCAGGTATGATGATTTGTGTGGTATATGGAGTTCTCATGTACAAACTATGTGGTGGTGGTGGATCTTTATTCGCTAGTATGTTGAATTTTGGATGTGATATTGAAATTCAGACTAATTGTCTTGGTGCTGGGTGATTTTGAACTATTGCATTAGGGGCTACGCCGGAAATTCCACGTGTTAAGTGGTGAAGCGCGTTAGAATCTGCTTTAGCAGAATGATTTATATTTCAAAGAACCGGCAAACAGCTGGGAAAGATAGCTTCTTAATTGATCCTTCATGGCGGATGTCAGTGCAGAGGTGTTTCACGTTGAATCGGTGTTTGGATAGGATCGCGCTTGCAGCAAAAAATATGGAAACATTATATTGCGGGTCAAAATTGTGTGTTCTATTCTATGATGTGAGACGTATCCGTAGCCTTGTGTTGTGATGGTACTGGAAAGCTTGAGGTATAACTCTTTCATTTGAGTCATTTTCATGAATTGTGTATGGTCGGACTGTTGCTTATTGGTGCGCGTATTGTATGATCTGAGGCTTAGGCGTGTATTTAGGTGTCATATCACCAGAGTGGTGTGTTGGATTTGAGGTGGTCAGTGGGTTCATTGGTATATACGAACATATTTGATTTCGGCTTGTTAGAAAGACAATATCGAGGTTCGGTTCGGAAATCTATTGTGGTATTAGTCAAAAGGGAAGTGGCTTCATAAATGGTTGATTTGAGGAATTGTTACGGTTTAGCGCGTGTTTATTTACCATTGGCAGTATATGAAAGTGTTGGAATAAGACTTCAACTAATAAGAGGTTTCCATCGGTGTTTGGGTATTGTAGCCAACTGCGGTTAATAAAGAATGTTATTGTGGTCATATGAGTAAAGTGATGCAAAGTGTGAATTCAACAAACTTATGCATTAATGTTTGGGAACAACGTGTGGAGATTGTTATGGTGGTCGAATGATGGAAACAGACTTGGCAGGAAATTCAGGATATTGGAATTTGGCCTAATGGCTTATTCGCTTGAATAAAGAATTATATCTACAGAATTATATAGCTAATGTGCTCAACTAAGTAGAAGGTGCATGATGTGTTAAACAAGTTATTTCAGACTACATCATTGTAGTTCTCAGCACGTTCGAGGACGAACATATGTTTAAGTGGGGGAGATTGTAACGACCCGACCGGTCGTTTTGAGCTCCAGCGCATCATTCAACAGATTGAGGCCATGTGCAGGTTCATCTCAGGTATATTGACTTGTATGTATGGTTAGAATTGAAATTCAGGAAGGTTGGAGTCAAATCTAAATGGAAATTCCCATTCTGAAAGCTTAAAGTTGAAGAAATGAACTAGGATTGGAATTTTGAGTAAATGACCTCGCAATTGGGATTTGAAAGTTCTAGCATGTTTGTATGATGATTTTGGACTTGGTCATATGTCCGGATTTGGTTTTTGATAACCCGTGAGCATTTCGGCGTATATGGTGGAAGTTAGTATTTCAGAAGAATTTTATAAATTTGGGTTGGAAGGCATTTTAGAGTTATAGATGTCCGTTTGGGATTTCGAGTCTGGGAATAGATCCGTATGGTGATTCTGGAGTTGGGAACACTATCAGAAGTGAATTTATATGTCCAGAGGTCATTTTCAAGTCATTTGGCTAAATATCGGAATTTGAAGGTTTATGAGAAAATTCGATCGGAAGTGAAAATTTCGATATTAGGGTCGAAATGTGATTACGAAAGTTGGTGCAATTCCGTAATGTCGAATGTGACTTTTGTGCAAAATTTGAGTCAATTCAGATCGAGTTTGGTAGGAAATGGGACAATTAATCTCTTTAAGGAAACCTTAAGTTGGCAAAGTGAACCCAACGATGACTTAAGAGTTAGAGGGCTCGGAACTGAATTCCGATAATTCGACTAGTTTTGGGGGATGATTTTTGACTTTGGAGTGAAAACGGAAGTCAATTCGGAGGTCCGAAGGAAAAGTTAGCTAGGTTTGGTGAAGTTGGAATTTTGGAAGAATCCTGTTGATAGGTGAAATTTTGATCTGAGGGTCGGAATGGAATTCCAAGAGTTGTTGTAGCTTCGTTGTGTCATTTTAGACTTCTCTGCAAAATTTGAGGTCATTCGGACTAGTTTTCACGTGTTTTGGCATCGGATGTGGAATTTGAAAGTTCTTGAGATTCATAGGCTTGAATCCGATGATGATTTGATGTTTTGATGTTATTTTGGTTGTTCCGAAGGTTGGAACAAGTTTGAATGATATTATGGGACATGTTGTTTTAATTGGTTAAAGTCTCAAGGGCCTCGGGTGGATTTCGAAAGGTTAACGGACTGAAATTCAGACCAAAAAGAAAAGAAAAAAAAAAGTTGCAGAAATTTCTGCAACTTAGCTGTCTTTGGACAGCAAGATTTCTAGCATTCGGAGGCCTATACCTTTTGATCTATAAGGAATCAGGAAAAATCCAAAACACAAAAGTTGTAGACCTGCATGTCTAGTTTCAAGAAAGTTAAATAAATCGTAATTTGGACGTCTGTAGTGGATGTTATGATTGACGGGAAATGATTGCTGGAGCAATGTGATGTACAACTTGTATATCACAAGTGCAAGGTACAACTTGACGAAGCACGGCAGATTCTTTTATACGCGAAATTGGCTCACTTCTTTCATTTATTTTATTTGGTTTGGATGATTTTGGAGAGCTTCAAGAGGGGATTTTAATCATCAATGTGAAGGTAAGTTATCCCCACCTATTTTGAGTTAAGTACATCAATTATGTATGGATTTGAGCATGAAAATTGTAGAAAAATTGAGGATTTAGGCCCAGGGATTTGAATAAGATTTGGTGATTTGAGGGGCCAAATGAACTCCGATTTTGATGAACTTTAAATGTACAGACTCGCAGAGAGACGAGGATTCTGAAAATATGAGTTTCATAATTTTTCGAGAAGCGGGCTCGGGGCTCGGGGCTCAGGTTTTGGCAATTTCGTATTTTTGGGTATTTTGCGAGTCCTTTTGATTGGGTTATGAGTAATTAGCCTATTTTGATGTATTCTTATTGGTCTTGATCAAATTTGGCACCCGAGGAGGTTGATTTGTGAGGAAAGTGCAAGGCGAGCTAGGACTTTTGGCCGATTCGAGGTGAGTGGTAGTAATAAATGATATGCTGAAGGTTTGAAACCCCGTATTTTCACTATTTAGTGCTATGTTGAGAAGGAACACGCGTTATCTGACAAGCGTGGTGGTATTATGACTGGGGATTTGGACTTGGTCCTTCCCGATTGATAGTATACAGTGCATATTGACTGAGACTGAGCTTATACTTGTATAATTGGGCTAGTTGCCCTGTTTGGGGCCTTATGCCGATCTGTTGAATGCTAGGGAAACCTGTGGAGCTAAATGACCTCAATACTAGGTTGAACACATACTCTCAACCGTATTCATAGCTGTATAACATGACATGAACCAGTACTAGATGTGTACTCTAATTGAGAATACCTAGGGTTGAATAACCTGTTTTAGCTGAGTGGGCCCGAGAGGCCGAATCTATAATGACTCAAAAGGGTCGAGAACCCACCTGTGAGGTATATATATATATATATATATATATATATATATATATATATATATATATATATATATATATATATCGGATCGGGCTGCATGCCGCGGTAGTATATACTTATACATGTATTGGATCGGACTGCACGCCGCAGTTCTATATATATGATATATATATATTGATCGGACTGCACACCGCAGTAATATATAAATATATGGATCGGACTGCACGCCGTAGTATTATAGCGTTTAGGCTGAAGGAGCCCCTCCGGAGTCTGCACACACCCCCAGTGAGCGCAGTTGTATTATATTAGATCGAGCTGTGCGCCACAGTAGAATATCTATTATATTGGATCGGGCTGCGCGCCACATCAGAATATCTATTTTATTGGATCAGACTGCACGATGTAGCACTATATATATATTGGATCGGGCAGCAAGCTGCAACATTATATATATTGGATCGGGCTGTACGCCGCAGCAGTATGAGTGCGGATCGGGCTTGTGACAACCCAAAGGGTCATCACCTGTTTTCCTCACTTGTCCCGCACTTCCGAGGCCTTGAAAACCTCATTCTAAGTTGCCTCGATTTATGTGCATGATCCGGGCATGTAGCCGGAAAGATTTTGTGATAGAATATATGAATTCTATGAGAAATTTGAAGAAAAATGATATTAATATTGATATAGTTGACTTCGGTCAAAATTTCGGGTAAACAGACACGGACCCGAGATCGGACGGTCCCGGAAGATTCGTAGGAAAATATGGGACTCGGACATGCGTCCGGAGTCGAATTTTGAGGCCTAGAGCCTAAGTTATGGATTTTTCTATTAAATTGTTTTTGCTGCAATTATTAAAGGAAATGAATTAAATGACCTTCGTATCGGGCTAGTATTTTGGTTCCGACGCCCGGCACAAGTCTTAAATATTATATATGTGCTTTATCCAAAGTTTGGTGACATTTGGATGTCGTTTGATGTGTTTTGAACCTTGAGTTCCAAATTTGAAAGTTATGAAACTAAAAAGGATGATAATCATGAACTTGAGGCTTGATTTGAGGAAAACGATGTTATATTGGCGATGTGATCACACGAGCACGTTTGAAATATGTTTTTGATGTTGTGTACATGTTTGGTTTGGAGCCCGGGGGGCTCGGGTAAAGATTTGATAGGCCGTTGGTTCAATTTCTGAAAAATAACACAGCTGATTTTTTCACCCAGCTGGTATCTTCGCAAATGCGAAGATTTTCTCGCAATTGCGAGAAGTACAAGATTAGCCTTGGTTCGCAAATGCGACCAGACTTCGCAAATGCGAAGTTGGCAGTGGTGTGCAGTGGTTCGCAAAAGCGAACATACCTCGCATATGCGAGGTTGACAGTAATCAGCCCATGTTCGCAAATGCGAACTTATGGTCGCAATTGCGAAAACCCCAGTAACCCAGCCTTGTTCGCAAATGCGAACATTTTGTCGCAAATGCGATGCTGACAGACCCCAGACCTGATGCGTTCGCAATTGCGAACAAATGTTCGCAATTGCGATATCTGCAGCTGTGCAATTTTATACTTAAACGAATTTTCAAGTTCTTTTCTTCATTCTTTCAAAACCCAACACACCACACACGAACCCTCAAGAGCAAATTCACTCCAAAGCACTTGTAAGTCACTTTCTGCTTAATTCTTTCAATTTCTAACAACATTAAGCATGTTTTTCAATAGAAATCAAAGGTTTTCATGGTAGAAATTCTTGTTTTGGGTAGAACCTAGGTTCATGAATTGGGTAATTGGAACTCGAATTGAGGTCCGACTTTGAAACAAATCATATATTTGAACTCGTGGGGGAATAGGTAACCGGATTTTGGTTCGAACCCCGAGTTTCGACCACATGGGGCCAGGGGCATTTTGGGAAATCTTGGGATAAACTTTGAGAAAACCATTTTTAAGCATTCAAACCAAGTTATTTAGTATTTATTAATGTAATGGAATCAATTGTGATTAGATTCGAGCTAGTTGAAAGCGGAAATTCGGCGAAAAGCTATAGTTGATCGATAATTTGGACTTCAAGGCTAGAGGTAAGTGTTTGTTCTATCCTAGCTTGAGGGAATAGGATTATGTGCTATGTGCTATGTGATCGAGTGCGGTGTATGGGCTGCGGTGACGAGCATCCATACACTGGCGTCTAGCATTACAGTGAGTCATTGTTGATACTTGTTGTGAGTTATTTTAAAGATGAATTGGTGAACCCTTGCCGGGTTGTGGAATTGTACATTGTTTTCCCTTGCTGCGACTTTGTTGTGATGATTATTGTGTCCCTTGCCGGGATGGTTCATGATTGTTGTTTTCATTCACTGCCCTTAACTGTGATTCTTATTTGGGTGAGGAAGAGTGATAATGCACGAAGGGTGATGCCTTGCCTTGTTTTACTATTATTGCACGAAGGTTAATGTTGTTCCTTATTATTTATTATGCACGAAGTTTAATGTCGTGCCTTGTTATTGATTATGCACGAAGGATCATGTCGTGCCTTGTGATATTGATTATGCACGAAGGGTAATGTCGTGCCTTGTTATTGAAACATGCACGAAGGGTCACGTCGTGCCATGGATGTGAGGATGAGTGTAAAATCACGAAGGGTGATGTCGTGCACTTTTATTTGCTTATTTGGTGAGGATGAGAGTAAAAGCACGAAGGGTGATGCCGTGCAACTATTTGTTACTCCTTGTTTGATATTAACTGTTTCCATTATACTCTGTTTTCCGTTGTTGACTTAATAATTGTTGTTAACTGTTGAGCTTCCCTCTTATGATATTTCTTGTTGGATTTGTTTTTCTTGATATCTCTTGATATCTTGTGGTGTACATATGTATATAGAACTGCACAGGTTTATTTGGGTGTCTGGTCCTAGGCTTTTCACTACTTCGCCGGGATAGGCCAGGCACTTACCAGCACATGAGGTCGGATTGTGCTGATACTGCACTTCTGTGCATTTTTGCATAGGTCCAGGTTTTGATCAGGAGCAGCAGTAGTAGAGTCTTGCGTGGGAGTTGAGCATTCCGAGACCGAGGTAGCTTGCAGGCGTCCATAGGCCCGGCGTCTCTTCCACTTATTTTACATTATTTGCTGTGGTCTCATTGTTCCGAGACAATCAGATTTATGTTATTTTCCTTCAGACCTTTATGTGTATTATTCAGTAGTAGTTCATGAGTTGGTGACTCCACGACTTGGGTAGAGGATTTCATTAGTGTTTTACCTTGGTATTACTTATCTCCATTTGAAAGTCTTCCGCAATTATTTAATTAATGTTATTGATCTTATTGATAAGAAAATGAGTATGAAATAATGGTAAAAATAGGTTAATGTTGAATGTAGTGGCTTTCCTAGCTACCACGAGTAGGCGCCATCACGATTCCGATGTTGGGGAAAAGTGCGGGTCGTGACAAGTTGGTAACAGAGCTCTAGGTTACATAGGTCTCACCACTCACAAACAAGCTTAGTAGAGTTTGAGAGGTAGGTACGGAGACGTCTGTACTTGTCCTCCAGAGTCTATTGGGTTAGGAAAGAGTCTCTCATTTGTTCATTCTTGTCGTGCGATTTGTTCCTCAAATACTGATTGAATTTCTACTTTGTCCTTTCACAGATGGTGAGGACACACGCTTTTTCGTCCGCTGATCAGCAGCCTGAGCCCCAGGCAGCTCCCATGAGGGGCAGGGGCCGAGGCTGTATCATTGGCCGTGGTAGGGGCAGAGCTTAGCCCGCGGCAGCTATTTCAGAGGTGGAGCCTCATATTGAGACTAGCGGGGAGGTTCCAGTCCCAGCAGCTCCAGTGGGCCCAGGTCAGGTTCCAGGAGGCTCTGGTCAGGATAGCATGATTTATGGACAGTGTTGCCAGAGCGAGCTTATTAACAGCTGCAGCAGCCGCTTCTCAGGCTGGAGGAGGGGCCCACACTCCTGTTGCTCGTACTCCGGAGCTATTAGCTCCTCAGCCTCAGGCACCAGTGGTTCAGCCAGCTGTGGCCACTCAGTCAGGTACCACAGCTCAGGCTGGAGATGGACCGGCCATGACATCTAATTCTTTATGGAGACTTGATCGGTTCTCCAAGCTATTTACCACTACCTTCAGCGGTGCCACATTAGAGTATCCTCATGATTTTTTATTCAGTTACCATGAGATTCTCAAGACTATGGGGATAGTGGAGTCCAATGGAGTTGACTTTTGCTACTTTTCGCTTATCTAGATCCGCCAAGACTTGGTGGAGAGATTATTGCTTGGATAGACCAGCCAGATCACCAGCTTTGACTTCGGAGCAGTTTACTCAGTTATTTCTGGAGAATTTTCTCCCTATCACTCAGGGAGAGGCATACTGGAGGCAGCTTGAGCATCTCCAATAGGGTTCTATAACCGTTACTCAGTTTGAGACCTGATTTATCCGCAGGTTTATAGATGAGCTTAATCAGCCAATTAGACTTCAGATGGTTGTGGGAGTGGGGAGTGATATATCTTTTCATGAGGCACTAATGCAGCACGTAGAGTTGAGATGGCTCTTGCTCGAGGAGGTAATTATCCTTCATACAAGAGGCCTTGTCATTCCGGCAGATTTAGTGGTTCTTCTTCTGGAGGCAGGGAATCTTTTGAAAGGGGCCAGTCTTCCAGGCCTTTTCATTCCGCTCTTCAGGCTTCACAGGGTGGACCAGGTGATCATGGGTTTCATGAGCAGTATTCAAATCAGCCTCCTATTATTGCTCAGCCTCTTTAGAGTGTTCGTGGGGGCCATTCAGGTCGTCAGGGCCAGCAGCCCCATCAGCCTAAAACTTGCTACGGTTGCGGTGACCCAGGTTATCTTGTCAGGTTTTGCCCTCGAGAGACGGGCAACACTCAGCAGCGGGGCCCTCGTCCCATGATCCAGGCCCCAGCTGACCCTCAGCCAGCCCAGCCAGCCAGAGGCAGGGGTAGAGATCGTAGAGGTAGAGGTCGAGACCGTAGAGGTGGAGACCGTTCAGCCAGAGGTAGAGGTCAGCTAGTTGATGACCGTCCTAGAGATGTAGCTCAGAAGGGAGGTGTTGATCCCCGATTCTATGCCTTACCAGCCAGGCCAGAGGTGGAAGCATCAGATGCCGTGATTACATGTACCATTCTTGTTTGTGACAGAGGTGATTCAATATTATTTGACCCTGGGTCTACATATTCATATGTGTCTTCCTACTTTCCACCGTATTTGGCCGTGCCTAGCTATGCTCTGGATATTCCAGTTTATGTGTCTACACCAGTGGGTGACTCCATTTTAGTCGATCGGGTGCATCGTTCTTGCGTATTTATTTTTGGGGATCTTGAGACCCGTGTTGATATGTTGCTATTAGACATGGTGGATTTCGATGTCATATTGGGGATGGACTGGTTGTCCCCATACCATGCTATCTTAGATTGTCATGCCAAGACAGTGACCTTGGCCTTGCCAGAATCACCCCGACTAGAGTGGAAAGGTACCTCAAGCCACTCCGTTCGTACTATCATTTCCTATGTTAAGGCTCGACGCATGGTCGAGAAGGGGTGTCTAGCTTATCTGTCTTATGCTCGTGATTCTAGCGCAGAGGTTCCTTCTATTTATTTAGTCCCTATTGTACGGGAGTTTCCTGAGGTTTTCCCTTCAGACCTGCCGGGCATGCCACCCGACAGGGATATTGATTTTTATATTGATCTGGCACCGGGCACTCAGCCCATCTCTATTCCACCCTATCGTATGGCCCCGCCGGAGTTAAATGAGTTATAGGATCAGTTGCAAGACCTTCTAGAAAAGGGCTTTATTAGGCCCAGTGTTTCCCGCTGGGGAGAACTAGTGTTGTTCGTGAAGAAAAGGATGGCTCGATGCGGATGTGTATTGATTACCGACAATTGAACAAAGTAACGATAAAGAACAAGTATCCACTACCGAGGATTGATGAATTGTTTGACCAGCTCCAGGGAGCGAGGGTATTTTCAAAAATAAACGTGAGGTCAGGCTTCCATCAGCTGAAGATCAGGGCGACGGACATTCCTAAGACAGCCTTTCGCACTAGATACAGGCATTATGAATTCTTGGCCATGTCCTTCGGGTTGACCAATGCCCCAGCAGCAGTCATGGAGTTGATGAATCGGGTATTCAGGCCTTATTTAGATCAATTCATGATAGTCTTTATAGATGACATACTGGTATACTCCCGCATCCAGGATGAGCACGAGCAGCACCTCAGAGTGGTTCTTCAGACTCTGAAGGATAATCAGCTATATGCCAAATTTTCGAAATGTGAGTTTTGGTTGAGTTCAGTGGCATTTCTGGGTCACATTGTATCAGTGGAAGGTATTCAGGTAGACCCAAAGAAGATTGAGCCAGTCCAAAATTGGCCTCGACTTGCTTGAGTGACTGAGATCTGGAGTATCTTGGGGTTAGCAGGGTACTACTGTCGATTTATAGAGGGGTTTTCTTCTATTGCAGCCCCGATGACCAGGTTGACCTAGAAGGGTGCCCAATTCCAGTGGTTAGATGAGTGTGAGGCGAGCTTTCAGAAGCTCAAGACAGCATTGACTACAACATCAGTGCTGGTACTACCTACAGGTGCAGGGCCTTATACAGTTTACTGTGATGCGTCCCGTACAGGGCTTGGAGCGGTATTGATGCAGGATGGTAAGGTTATTGCTTATGCTTCTAGGTAGTTGAAAATACATGAGAAGAATTATCCAGTTCATGATCTTGAGTTGGCAGTAGTGGTTCATGCCTTAAAGATCTGGAGGCACTATCTATATGGCGTGACATGTGAGGTGTACACTGATCACAAAAGCCTACAGTACTTGTTCAAGCAAAATGAGTTAAATTTACGATAGTGGAGATGGTTAGAGTTGCTAAAGGACTATGATGTTACTATCCTATATCACCCAGGTAAGGCCAATGTGGTGGCCGATGCATTGAGTAGAAAGTTTGCCAGCATGGGTAGTCTTGCATTCATTCCGGTCAGTCAGAGACCATTTGCTCTAGATGTCCAGGCCTTAGCCAACCAGTTCGTGAGATTAGACATTTCTGAGCCTAGCAGGGTGTTAGCCTGCACGGTCGCTCGCTCATCTCTATTAGAGCGGATCCGTGAGAGGCAATTTGATGACCCTCATTTGCGTGATTTGAGAGATACAAGTACAACGGGGAGGTGCCACGAAGGTAACTCTAGATGATGACAGAGTGTTGAGATTGTAGGGTCGAGTTTGTGTGCCCAATGTCGAGGGGATTCGAGAGGTTATCTTAGCGGAGGCCCACAGTTCGCGGTATTCTATTCACCGGGGCGCCGCGAAGATGTATCAGGATTTACGGCAGCACTATTGGTGGCGCAGGATGAAGAAGGACATCGTTGCGTATGTCGCTCGATGTCTAAATTGTCAGCAAGTGAAATATGAGCACCAGAGGCCTGGTGGTGTATTCCAGAGAATCGAAATTCCTGAGTGGAAATGGGAGCGGATCACTATGGACTTCATTACTGGACTTCCTTTGACTCGGAGGAAATTTGATGCTATTTGGGTAACTGTTGACAGGCTGACCAAGTCAGCACACTTCATTCCAGTATCCGTCTCCTACTCATCGGAGAGGTTAGCAGAGATTTACATCAGGGGATATTGTTCGACTTCATTGGGTGCCGGTATCTATTATCTTTGATCGGGGTACGGAGTTTACCTCGCGGTTCTGGAGAGCGGTCCAGGAGGAGTTAGGCACCCAGGTTCAGCTGAGTACATCTTTTCATCCTCAGACGGACGGTCAGTCCGAGAGGACTATTCAGATTCTAGAGGACATGCTTCGAGCCTGCGTCATTGATTTTAGAGGCTCGTGGGACCAGTTTCTGCCATTAACGGAGTTCGCCTACAACAACATCTACCAGTCTAGCATCCAGATGGCCCCGTATGAGGCGTTGTATGGTAGGCGATATCGATCTCCAGTTGGATGGTTTGAGCCGGGAGAGGCTCGATTGTTGGGTACAAACTTAGTTCAGGAGGCCTTAGATAAGGTCAAGACTATCCAGGAGAGATTGCGTGCAGCTTAGTCCAGACAGAAGTCTTATGTAGATCGTAAGGTTCGAGATGTGGATTTCATGGTTGGTGTGCAAGTATTGCTCCGATTGTCGCCTATGAAGGGCGTGATGAGGTTTGGGAAGAAGGGCAAGCTCAGCCCTAGGTATATTGGTCCATTTGAGATTCTAGATAGAGTGGGAGGGGTGGCTTACAGACTAGCTTTGCCGCCTAGCTTATCAGCCGTGCATCCGGTTTTTCATGTATCTATGCTTCGGAGATACCACGGCGATCCCACACATGTGTTAGACTTCAATACTGTCCAATTGGACAATGATTTATCTTACGAGGAGGAGTCGGTGGCCATTCTAGACCGGCAGGTTCGACAGTTGAGGTCGAAGAGTTATCCTTCTGTGCGTGTTCAGTTGAGAGGTCAGCCTCCTAAGGCATCGACCTGGGAGTCCGAGTCTGACATGCGGAGCCGTTACCCACATTTGTTCCCCAACTTAGGTACTTCCTTCTCTTGTCAGTTCGAGGATGAACGGTTGTTTTAGAGGTGGAAGATGTGATGACCCAAATGGTCATCACCTATTTTCCTCACTTGTCCCGCACTTCCGAGGCCTTGAAAACCTCATTCTAGGATGCCTCAATTTACGTGCATGATCCGGGCATGTAGGCGGAAAGATTTTGTGATAGAATATATGCATTCTATGAGAAATTTGAAGAAAAATGATATTAATATTGATATAGTTGACTTTGGTCAACATTTTTGGTAAACGGACCCAGAACCGGGACTCGAGGACGGACGGTCCCGGAAGGTCCGTAGGAAAATATGGGACTCGGACATGCGTCCGGAGTCGAATTCCGAGGCCTAGAGCCTAAGTTATGGATTTTTCTATTAAATTATTTTGTTGTAATTATTAAAGGAAAATGAATTAAATGACCTTGGTATCGGGCTCGTATTTTGGTTCCGACGCCTGGCACAAGTCTTAAAAATTATATATGTGCTTTCTGCAAAGTTTGGTGACATTTGGATGTCGTTTGATGTGTTTTGAACCTTAAGTTCCAAATTTGAAAGTTATGAAACTAAAAAGGATGATAATCATGAACTTGGGGCTTGATTTGAGGAAAACGATGTTATATTGGCGATGTGATCGCACGAGCAAGTTTGTAATATGTTTTTGATGTTGTGTATATGTTTGGTTTGGAGCCCGGGGGGCTCGGGTAAAGATTTGATAGGCCGTTTGTTCAATTTCTAAAAAATAACACAGCTGATTTTTTCACCCAACTGGTATCTTCGCAAATGCGAAGATTTTCTCGCAATTGCGGGAAGTCCCAGATTAGCCTTGGTTCGCAAATGCGAACCAGACTTCACATATGCTAAGTTGGCAAGGGTGTACAGTGGTTCGCAAATGCGAACATACCTTGCAAATGCGATGTTGACAGTAATCAGCCCATGTTCGCAAATGCGAACTTATGGTCGCAATTGCAAAAACTCCAGTAACCCAGCCTTGTTCTCAAATGCGAACATTATATCGCAAATGCGATGCTGACAAACCTCAGACCTGATGCGTTCGCAATTGCGAACAAATGTTCGCAATTGCGATATCCGCAGCTGTGCAATTTTATACTTAAACGAATTTTCAAGCTCTTTTCTTCATTCTTTCAAAACCCAACACAGCACACACGAACCCTCTAGAGTAAATTCACTCCAAAGCACTTGTAAGTCACTTTTTGCTTAATTCTTCCAATTCCTAACAACATTAAGCATGTTTTTCAATAGAAATCAAAGGTTTTCATGGTAGAAATTCTTGTTTTGGGTAGAACCTAGGGTTTTCATGAATTGGGTAATTGGACCTCGAATTGAGGTCTGATTTTGAAACAAATCATATATTTGAACTCGTGGGCGAATGGGTAATCGGATTTTGGTCCGAAGCCCGAGTTCTGACCACGTGGGGCCGGGGGTGTTTTGGAAAATCTTGGGATAAACTTTGACAAAAACATTTTTAAACATTCAAACTAAGTTAGTTAGTATTTATTAATGTAATGGAATTAATTGTGATTAGATTCGAGCTAGTTGACAGCGGAATTTCGGGGAAAAGCTATAGTTGAAGGATAATTTGGACTTCAAGGCTAGAGGTAAGTGTTTGTTCTATCCTAGCTTGAGGGAATAGGATTATGTGCTATGTGCTATGTGATCGAGTGCGGTGTATGGGCCGTGGTGACGAGCATCCATACACTGGCGTCTAACATGACCGTAAGTTGTTGTTGATACTTGTTGTGAGATATTTTAAAGATGAATTGTTGAACCCTTGCCGGGTTGTGGAATTGTACATTGTTTTCCCTTGCCGGGACTTGTTGTGAAGTGAGATCTTGTTTTCCCTTGACGGGACTTTGTTGTGATGATTATTGTGTCCCTTGCCGGGACGGTTCATGATTGTTGTTTTCATTCACTGCCCTTAACTGTTATTGTTATTTGGGTAAGGAAGAATGATAATGCACGAAGGATGAGCATAGTGCAAAATGAACCCTTCACCTTAATGAACAAAATCTCTTCGGAGTTGAGACTATCATGGAACGATATGGGTCAAGAAGAACAAGTTTGGGTCAAACGCTATCTGAAAGATCTTACTGGGTTGATGGATATAATACCCCGTGGTGATATTATTTGGGCACTCGCCACTTGTTGGGACCCCGCGCATAATGTTCTACACTTATCAGACTTCGAGCTCACTCCTACCTTAAAGGATATTGCTTATTATATCAGGAAAGATGAGGTTCCCCTGAAGGAAAAATTACCCGATGGCTCCGAGGTCAAAAACAGTGCACGGTTTCCCCGACTCTTTGAAAATTGCCAGGAACGTCCATAACGAAGACTTGGTAAATGGATTTTATTCTTTAAGTTTCATCTACCGCAGATATGGTCATATCAGGTGATTCAACGACCCTACGAACAAGCTCTGCAGTAAATCTAACCGTGTCAAGTGGGAAGAGCATAGGCGATTTGTCTTTATAGTGGCGTTCATCGGATTAGTCATATTCCCGAGGAAAGATGGAAACATTGATATAAGGGTCGCCGGGATAGCCAATACTCTTCTTGTGCAAGATAATAGTACACTGGCAGCGATGATTATAGCTAATATCTTCCGTGCCCTCACATCGTGCAAAGCGGGGCATGACTTCTTCGAGGGTTGCAATTTGATTCTCCAGATATGGTTGATAGAACATTTGTGTCATCACCCTCCATTCTCAAGTTATGGGTCGTTTGAGAAGACGTGCATTGAAGAGTTTTATATGAGAACAAAAGAAGTTAAGTTGCCGGAAGGGGCAAAAGGTTGGATTTCATACTTGCGATCGTTGACTGCCAGCCAAATTGATTGGGCATACGGATGGTTTCCCCTCGATGAGGTAATATACATGCCAACAGAAGGGTCGTATTTCTTGATAATGGGTCTTAAAAGCATTCAGCTTTATGCAACATACAGGGTAATACGACATCTTGGGAGATACCATGTTATACAAAAAGACGGGGACCTCAGCTTACAACCCGTAGAAATCAGTCCAGATGGACAATTCCCGGAAGCAAAGATTCGACAGATTTGGAATGAATTCCAAAGCTTGAAGGTAGACACTTGTGTGGGAAATCGAGCTCAAGGAGAAGTATCGCCAGGCTATGCTGCATGGTATCTCCAAGATGTCGAGCATGATAGACCAATGAAAAGGCCTTACATTCAAGAATTGACCGAGCAGTCTAAGGAACACAGATATTTGGTGGCCAGAGAAAATGAGTACAGAGCCAGAATCAGCTTGTTAGAGAAACAATTCCAACACCTCAAATTCGAGAGCGGTTTACAAGCGGCATATGATGAGAGAGAAAAGAAGCAGCTAAGAAAAGAGAATGAAATCTTAAAGGCTCAAATTGCAAAGATGAAAACTGCAGCCGAAACCCCAGTTCGCCTTGCCCGAGATGAGAAATTAATTGAAAATCTTCGGTGCAAAGTGAATGACTACAGCTTTGATCTTGATAAAGCAGAAAAGGAGTTAGTCGGGGTTCGGAGACAACTAGCCAGAAATGCTGAGGAACGAGTTAGAATGGTTCAGCAATTACAAGATGAACACAAGGTTGAGGTAGCTCGCTTGAGAAAGAAAATCATTACAGCCGAAGTCAAGAGTAGCAATTAAACCAAAGAGTTTGAAGTAGAAAGAGAACATTGCTACATGGATATCGCTCGGTTAGAATTTGAGTTACAACAACTACAAAAGGAGAACCAACAAACCTTAGACGCTCGAGCCAAACAGATTGGTAGGCTGCTTCAGGAAAAAGGGGTCATCCGAGAAAGAATCGTCAACATTGCTCGGTACATCACAAGGAAATGCCAATTGTGTGAAGATATGTCCCAGTCAACATTCACATCAGCAGTAAAGTTCTTTGTAAAGCAAGTAATGTCTGACCTGGATAAACTCCAAAGTGGATTAGCATATAGGCCCGCAGCAAGACTGAACGACGTCTCGCGGGTACTAGGAGCATTAATATATTCATAGGGCATGCATTTTGTATTTGTATTTCTTCTGCATTTGTAGTACAACATCATTTGTAACCGATGTTTTGAGTATAAATGAAAATTGAAAATTATTGTTATCTTCCTTCCGTTTTTATACAAATTGTCTGGGCGATAGGCAAACATGTAGGAACGGAAAACAAAACGAAAATGAAAAAATGGAAAAGAAGAAAACAAGAAAGAAAAATGAATAGAAAAGCAATGCAAAATAGAGGTGAAAATAAAATGGTGGTTCAAGGAGGAATAAATGCCGGGGTGATGCATAATGATCAAGGCAAACGTTATGATTCTAATTATTACATTTTACCCCTTATGAGCTAACTATTAATGAGTTTTGTTGTTGATGAGTATCAGATTTTCAGCTGGCAACTGGCATTCTAGCACATCACAACTACAATACATGTTCAAAAGCTATGACTAAAGCAGTGACTTAGGAGATTGAACCCACCATTATGGATCTGGTACAGGAAGAAGAAGTTGTAGACGTTGCGGGTATGAATGAAGAGATGTATAAGCTAAGGCAGCAAATGTCGGAGATGTACCAGGCCTGGTATAGGGGTCAACCTTGGCCTTCCTATCCAGCCAACCCAGCATACGTCCCTCCCACAAATCCAAATCCTTAGCCACCTACCATGAACTAATCCTCATACATACACAAACTACCAACATTACTATGCCACTACTTCACAGGCACCATCACCATTATCCAAACAAGTTCTACCGCAACCACCTCAGGTTGCCCCGGTATATGTGGCACCACCACCTGCTGCTCTACATAAATCATCTAGTGAACCAGTGTTCCATGTTCAGGACACTCATTACTATCCACCGGAGCCAACGTTCAGGCAACATGACTCCTACACACCACTTATAGATGCGACAGAAGAAAATCCTGTCAGAAATTTGGAACAAGAAGATATGGCACGAAAGATTAAGTCTTGAACAATCTTTCCATAACATACAAGGGCTAGGAGGACAAGTGAGCGTCGCATATAAAGATTTATGCTTGTTTCCGGAGGTGCACCTCCCGCCCGGATTTAAGCTACCTAAGTTTGATATGTACGATTGACACGGGGATCCGGTAGCCCATCCGAGGGGTTACTATAGCAAGATGCATAGAGTAGGGGGAAGAGACGAGTTATTGATGGCTTATTTTAGTCAGAGCTTGAGCGGTTCAGCACTGGAGTGGTATACCCGACAGGATCACACTAGATGTTTCATCTGGGATGACCTAGCTGAGTCATTCGCCAACCACTTCCAGTACAATCTAGAGACAATTCTGGATAGGTTGTCATTAACGAAAATTGAGAAGAAACCCGAGGAAAGTTTCTGGGAGTACGGTTTCAGATGGAAAGAGTGGGAGGTGCGAGTAGACCATCCCATGAAAGAAATAGAAATGGTGGATTACTTTCTATAGGCTTTAGAGCCAACTTACTATGGTCACCTAGTATCGGCGATTGGAAAAAATTTCAATGAGGTGGTCAAAATGGGAAGCTTCGTAGAAGAGGGATTAAAAACAAATAAGATCATGAGTTATTCGGCTATTAAGGCCACGAACCAGGCAATACAAACCGGAACTGGGGGATCAATCGGCAAAAAGAAGAAGGAGGAAGTTGCGGTTGTCAAAAGTAGATAGTGGTATCGGGGCCCAAATACATATCATCATCCACCTCGTCCATACCAACCATATCCACCAGCACCCTACAACCCACCTCCACCATATTATCCTCCCACGACTCCACATTTTTCCGTCCCACATGCTCTACATTACCCACTGCCTTCACATGTATGGCGAACCCCAACCCCACAAAACATCTACCACACACAAAACACCTACCCGCCTTCCAAAATATACAAAAATCCAAATAGACCCAGCTTTCATCCAGATCCGGAAGTAAGAGGAAATATAGCACAAGGAAAGAAAACATTCACTCCGTTAGGGGAGTCATATACCATTCTTTTTAACCGCCTAAGGGAGCTAGGGATGCTAAGCTCTATTGAGCCAAATATTCCAAACCCACCACCCAGAAACCTTGACCAATCAGTCCGATGTGAATATTGTTTTGGGGAACCGGGACACGATACAGAAAAGTGTTGGCACTTAAAGTTCGCCATACAGGAGCTTATACAAGGAGGATCGAGGTGCAGGCTCCGGAAACTCCCAATATCACACAAAACCCATTGCCATCCTATCATGAGACGCACATGATAGAGTTGCAACAAGGAGAGAGCAGTAAGAAACCTTCTCAATCAGTGATGATGATAAAAGCTAATAGCAAAGTGGAAGGAGAGGTTGAAAAGGAGAAAGCATCAGCTGAGTTGCCAATAAATAATCCATCAGTGGTCGAGCCCGTAGAAGTGGTAGTGCCGAGAGCCAAGCCTCTGTTGACCATGAAGGGAGCTCATATGGAACCTGTGGTTATCAAACCAGTGGTGCAGATGTCAGTCGTTAACACTAAGGCCATACCGTGGAACTATTTACAATGATGTACAAGGGCAAGGAGGTTAAAGGAGTCACTGAAACACATGGCCTAACTTGCTCTGGGCGATGCTTTGCCCTAGAAAAGTTAAGAAAGATGAAAGTGGTAAAAGAGAACCCGAATCATGTGAAGAAGGCAGTTACTGAAGAAGAAGCAGAAGAGTTCTTGAAAAAGATGAAGGCTCAAGACTATTCAATAGTGGAGCAAATGAGAAAAACGCATGCGCAGATTTCATTGTTATCATTGCTAATTCATTCTGAAGATCACAGGAAAGCGTTGATGAAATTCTTAACGAAGAACATGTGCCTGAGAAACTTTCAGTATGCTATCTTGAGAAAATCATGAATAAGATCTTTGAGACGAACAAAATAACATTTTTAGATAATGAATTGCCACTTGAAGGAACGGAGCATAACAAAGCACTATATCTTACAGTAAAGTGTGAAGAATCTGTAGTTACCCGTGTTCTGGTGGACAACGGGTCAAGCACCAATATTTGCCCACTCTTAACCTTGGGAAAGCTGAAGGTCAATCCTGAAAGAATTCATCGAAACAGTGTGTGTTTACTGGGCTTTGATGGAGGAGGCAAGAATACTGTAGGGGACATTGTATTGGAAATTGCTATCGGACCTTTGGACTTCACTATGGAGATCCAAGTGCTAGATGTTGTTGTTTCTTACAATTTGTTGTTGGGACATCCGTGGATTCACGTGGAGAAAGCTGTACCATCCTCTCTGCATCAGATGGTGAAATTTGAAAGGGAACAACAGGAGATCATAGTACATGGAGATGGTGATGTCTGCAATACTATAACACCGTTCGAAGAAACTGAAGGGGATAAGGGCCCCTGGGTATATCAAGTCATGGATGTTGTAGTGGTTAATAAAATATCCAAATGGGAGAAAATGCCGATTCCCACAGTGGCTCCTACAGCAGTGATGGTAGCTAAGGAAATGATAAGAAATGGGTTTGCACCAGGGAAAGGTTTGGGGATAACTCTACAAGGTATAACACAACCAATCCACTTGCCGGGAAGGAATGACACTTTTGGCCTCGGTTCTAAGCCTATTGTTGCCGATATCCAAAGAGCCAAGAAAATGAAGAATAAAAGTTGGTCCCTTCCAAAACCTATTCCAAAACTATCTGATTCCTTTACTAGGCCTGGTACACGAAGACATTTGGCGACTGTTATGCCAAGTTATGTTGAAATAAGACCGGATGCGGAGCTCCTAGCATGGTTCGAGATGTTATTTGAAGATGTGAATATGTTGGAGACGGATGAGGGAACGAGTAAAATGGATGTTCAGTTCATGGGACCCAGCATTGCACTTAATAACTAGGAAGCTACTCCTCTTCCGATCAGGAGGGAGTTGTGGTAGTTAGCTTTAAATATTTCGTTTCCCCAAAGTTGTCTTGTTTTGTAATCTCCCATCCCATAAAATAAACAAACACAAATGTATCCAATGTCTGCTATCTTTTTGAAAAACCAAGAAATCCAATTTCTTTCTTTCTTCCATTTTTGCCTTATTTTATTTTTCTTTTTTTTGTACAGTTCAATATTTGCTGATTCCAATGATATGTCATGCATGAAGGCTTCCCGGTCCAGTCTTGATAATCAAATATTTATACAAGAAATTGAAAATGAACATGAAGTAAAGTATGAGGATGAGGATATATTGGGAGAAATCAGTAAAGATTTGAATCAATATGCGGAAAAACCCAAACCGAACTTAAACGAGATAGAATCTATTAATCTGGGGAGAGGATAATGTCCGGGAAACAAAAATCAATGTACATTTAGAGGCTTACCTTAAAGAAGATCTAATAAAGTTGTTACATGAGTACAAGGACATATTTGCTTGGTCCTATGATGACATGCCCAAACTCAGCACTGACCTGGTGGTACATAAATTGCCCATTTATCCGAAATGCCGGCCGGTAAAATAGAAGCTAAGAAAGTTTAAAATGGACATCAGTGTGAAAATAAAAGAAGAAGTTAATAAGCAATCCGAGGCAAAGGTCATACGGGTCACTAAATATCCCACCTGGTTAGCTAATGTTGTGCCAGTTCCGAAGAAGGATGGAAAAACTAGGGTGTGTACAGAGACCTTAATAAGGCCAGTCCAAAGGATTATTTTCCATTACCAAATATCCATATACTGATTGACAATTGCGCCAAGCATGAAATTGGCTCTTTTGTAGACTGTTATGCGGGTTATCACCAGATCCTAATGGATGAAGAGAATGCAGAGAAAACAACTTTTATTATGCCTTGGGGAACATATTGTTACAGGGTGATGCTGTTTGGGTTGAAGAATGTCGGGGCTACATATATGAGGGCAATGACCACTATGTTTCATGAAATGATGCACCGAGAGATAGAAGTATATGTGGACGATGTCATCATTAAGTCCAAAAAGCAATGTGACCATGTCAAAGATTTGAGGAAGTTTTTCCAGAGGCTCCGAAGATATAATCTCAAGCTCAATCCAGTAAAGTGTGCTTTCGGGGTGCCTTCAGGAAAGTTACTGGGGCTTATAGTAAGTCGGCGTGGTATCGAATTGGACCCATCAAAGATAAAAACAATCCATAATTTGCCCCTGCCGAAGAATAAGAAAGAAGTGATGAGTCTATTAGGCAAGGTTGAACTATATCAAATGGTTCATTGCTCAGCTGACAGCAACATGTGAGCCTATTTTCAAACTATTAAAGAAAGATGATGCGGTAAATTGGACTGATAAATGCCAAGAGGGCTTTGATAGGATTAAAGAATATTTGGCCAATCCTCCAGTATTAGTTCCTCCGGAATTGGGAAGACCTCTGGTCTTGTATTTGACTGTGCTAGACAATTCTTCTGGATGCGTACTTGGGCAACATGACAAGATGGGAAAGAAAGAGCGGGCGATATATTACCTCAGTAAAAAGTTCACATCTTATGAGGTAAAATACACTCAATTGAAAAGAACGTGTTGTGCACTAAACTGGGTTACTCAAAAATTGAAACACTACCTGTCAGCTTATACCACATATTTGATATCACGGTTGGATCCATTGAATTATATATTTCAGAAGCCTATGCCTACAGGAAGACTTGCTAAATGGCATATTTAGCTCATAGAATTTGACATCATCTATGTAACACGTACGGCAATGAAGGCGCAAGCAGTTGCAGATCATCTAGCAGAAAACCCTGTGGATGATGAATGTGAGCCACAAAAAACATATTTTCCGGATGAGGAGGCAATGAATGTTGAAGACGTAGAGCAAGATAACAAGCCAGGTTGGAGAATGTACTTCGACGGAGCCGTCAATAGTAAGGGAGTTGGAATTGGAGCAGTACTTATTTCAGAAACGGGTCAGCATTATCCCGTTACCGCTCAACTTTGATTTTTCTGCACCAACAATATGGCTGAATATGAAGCATGCATATTGGGACTAAGGATGGCAATAGATATGGGTGTTCAAGAGATTTTGGTCATGGGTAATTCATATCTCTTGATACATCAGATTCAAGTAGAATGGGAGACAAGAGATTTGAAGTTTATACCTTATCGACAATGTCTACATGAACTGTCCTAGAGATTTCAATCTATAGAGTTCAAACACATCCCAAGAATGCACAATAAAGCAGCAGATGCTCTGGCCACATTATCCTTCATGTTGCATCATCCAGATAAAGCTTATGTAGATCCATTACAGATACAGGTGTGTGATCAAAATGCTTATTGTTTTGTTGTGGAAGAAAACTTGATGGAGAGTCGTGGTATCATGATATCAAATAATACTTGAAGACAGGGAAGTACCTAGAACAAGCCACAGAAGATTAAAAGAGGGCTATAAGACAATTGCCAAATGGATTTTTCCTCAGTGGAGGACTTGTATATAAAAGAACACCAGATTTGGGGCTATTGAGATGCAAAGATGCACAACAAGCTGGCACAATTATGGCTGAGGTACATGCGGGAGCTTGCGGACCTCATATGATAGGATACATTCTAGCAAAGAACATACTGAGACCAGGATATTATTGGCTCACTATGGAGCGTGATTGTATTAGATATGTGAAAAAATGCCATCAATGTCAAGTACACTGAGGTTTGATTCACTCTCCACCTTATGAATTGCATACAATGTCTGTACCTTGGCCATTCGTTGCCTGGGGCATGGATGTCATCGAACCAATAGAGTATGCAGCATCTAATGGACAGAGATTTATCTTGGTCGCAACTGATTATTTCACCAAATGGGTGGAGGCAAATACATTTAAGGCAGTGACAAAGAAGGCGGTGTTTGGTTTCGTGCATGAAAATATCATATGTCTCTTTAGAATTCCTAAAGTAATTATCACAGACAATGGTGCAAATCTGAACAGTCACCTCATGGCAAAATCATGTCAATGATTCAAAATCCTGCATCGTAACTCTACACCTTACAAGCCTAAAGCGAACGTAGCAGTAGAAGCTGCGAATTAGAATATAAAGAATATTCTCAAAAAGATGGTGGAAGAGTAAAGGCAATGGCATGAAAAGTTACCTTTCGCTCTTATGGGTAATCGTACAACCGTACGTACTTTGATTGGTGCCATACCCTATTCATTGGTGTATGGAACAGAGGCTGTTATACCCGCAAAAATCGAGGATACCATCTCTTCAAATCATAGTTGAAGTTAAAATCGATGATGATGAATGGGTAAAAACCTGATTGGAACAATTGAATATTATTAATGAAAAGAGGTTAGAAGCAGTTTGCCATGGACAATTATACCAGCGGAGAATGGCTAGAGCATACAATAAGAAGGTACGTCTTCAGAAATTTGAAGTGGGACAATTAGTATTAAGGCGTATTCTACAATATTGGGCTGAAGCAAAAGGCAAATTTGCACTGAACTGGCAAGGATCGTTCATGATATCACGTGTATTGTCCAATGGAGCCCTATATCTGACAGATGTTGAAGGAAAATGCGTAGAGACTGCTATCAATTCATATGTAGTCAAGAGATATTATGTATGATTCTTTTATCATTTGTATAATTGTATTTGTCATGATTTTAGAATCGAAATGATGAAGGAATTTTATTCTCTATCCAAACACTTTATCCATTGACATCCCCGTTGAGCCTTATTTGTTCTATTCTTTCACATCCCTCTCTCGGAATTTTTCATGATGCAAGAGAAAAATGGAAAATTGAAAAAAAATGGAAAATGATGAAAAGAAAAAATGATGAAAAAAAATACAAAAAGAAAAAAAAAGAGAAAAAGCAAAATGCAAACAAAAGAAAATTCATACAAAAGACAAAAGAAAAATCGGGAAAAAGTCAAAATGCAACAATGAATACAGACGTAGTTCGAACTACGTTTGACTTGATCCCGTAAAGGTACGTAGGCAGCCTCATTGAGGTTCAGTCACAAGAAAGGAAAAATCCAAAATTCCCCTACATATTGAAACTGGGGCAGAAGTTATGTTTATGATTCTGAGAGTTGTAACAATGAGTGCGAGCATATGTGATTTCAGTTAGTTAAAAAGGTAATATCGAGATTTGGCTCTGAAATCTGTTGTGGTATCAACTAAAGGAGAAATGGATTCATGAATGGTTGACCTGAGAGATGGGTTTGATGTATCGCGTGTTCGGTTGTCGTGAGCATGATATGAAGGTGTTGGAATAAGACTCTATCTAATGAGAAAGGTTTTTCTACTAGCGTTTGGTTATTGTGGCCAATTGTTGTGATTAGGGATATAATTTCGGAGAGTGCAATGTGGTTTATGGATAAGATTGACTCTGGAAATTTAGCTATACTGTTTTATTGGACTTATGATAGATAGGGTGAAGTGGTATCACCCTTAGTATATTCTTGGTAAGGCTACTCAGCTATTGGGTTGCTTCTAGTACAACTCAGGGTCCGCTCGAGGATGAGCGTCAATTTAAGTTGGGGAGAATGTGATGACCCGACCCATCGTCAAAGGTATTATCGCCCCGTTTTCCCCGTATTATGTTGCTATATGTTTCAATATCACTATTTGAGTTGATTGGGTAGTATTGGATTGATTTTAGTTGGGAATGAGACACTTAGTCTCTTTTAAGAAGGCTTAAATTGGAAAAGACAATAGGAGGTTGACTTGTGAGTTAGAAAGCTCGTAATTGAATTCCGATGATTTGGTTAGCTTCGGGTGATGATTTAAGGCTTAGGAGCGCAATCGGAAGTAATTTTGGAGGTCCGGTGAAGAAGTTAGCCTATTTTGGCGAAGTTAGTATTTTGGCGACTTCCGGTTGATAGGTGAGATTTTGATCCGAGGGTCGAAATGGAATTTCGAGAGTTGGCGTAGCTTCGTTAGGTGATTTGGTATATGTCTAAAAAATTTCAGGTCATTCGGACGTGGTTTGGTTGGGTTTTTGATTAAATGCGTGTTTTGGGAGTTTTAGAAGAACTTAGGCTTGAATTCGATGTAATTTGATGGTCTTGGCATTGTTTTATGCATGTCGATTATTGGAACAAGTTGGTATGATGTTTTAGGAGGTGTTGGTAGTTTTGGTTGAGGTCCCAGGGGCCTTGGGGTGATTTCGGATGGTTGACGAGAATTTTTGAAGTTGGAAAACTTCATAATAGGCGAAGATGTAAATGAGTGTGCACAAGACCTCACTTTAAATGATCATATCTCCCGTTATATAAAGATTTGTGTGACCCTCAACCTAACAAATTGAAGCCCTTTGAGTCTATTTTCCAACTCAACACACCGTGCATCATTTGGAGGTGTGTACAGAAAGTTATGACCTTTTTACTAGGCATGTGTTAGTAGCACGGCCTTAGCGCGGGAGCGCTAGTAGCCCGCGCTAATTGGGTTATTTTCTGCCTCAACCCGCGCTAATTAGCGCGGGCGCGCTAGTAGCAGGCCCTAAATATACCTAAGGATGGGAAATGACAGAACTTGAGTCATTTCTCAAGCCTAGGGCTTCCCCAACACCCCGAGTTCGACCAAGGCACTCAATTGCACTCCTAAGGTAAGCTTTTAAGTGTGTTTTCATGGTGATTTCACTTCTCAATCACTAGTTACAACATGATTTTGGTTGGATTTCATAGGATTTCTTCAAAATCTCAAAAACACCCCAAAGTTGTCTTTCAAGATTTGGTCTACAAGATGTCATCCTACACCTTAGACTTACACATATGGTGTTATTATGGGAATATGAGTATGAATCAAGTATTACTACTTATAGTGTGGTTGTTGGAAGCCATAAATCCCCAATTTAAATACATGAACATGGTAGGGATTTAAATGTGTATATTTGTTGGAATTTTGTTGGTGTGGGTGTGAATGGTTGATCACACACGTGATGTTAGAAGTATAAATTGCTAAAGAATGATAGGGAGATGAATTGTTGGTTAATGGTGATAGTTGGAGGAACCAATGCTATAGTTAAGAGGTGTAAATATTTATGCCTACAAGATGTTTGATATTAGGCCTAGATGGCACGAGTTATGGGATTTATGACTAATATTGGCCCTATTGAATGTTGTATTGTAGATTGAAGTTACACAACGGTATTGGATCATTGTAGTATCAGTAAGTGGCGAATTTCAGATATGTATGGCTAAAACCCCATCTCTTAGAAATCGAACTTCATCAATGTTTTTATGAATTTGGATGGATTGGAAGCGCGAGGAGGCCGGTTGAGGAGAAAAGGCATCACGGACTAGAATTCTCGCTGGTTCAAGATTTGGCATCCGAGGTGATTGAATTGCGAGGCAAGCGCAAGGCGGACTAAGGCTTCTACCGGACCGAGGTGAGTGGTGATAGTAAATAATGTACTGAGGGTTTGAAACCCCGTACTTGCACTTCACAGTGCTATGTTGAGATGAGACACGCGTCATGTGACGGGCGTGGTGACATTGTGATTGGGGGATTGGACTTGGTCCTTCCCAACTGATAGTGTATTGTGTACGATGATTGTGAATGAGATTATAACTGTGTAATTGGGTTTGTAGCCACGTTTGGGGCTTTGTGCCAATCTGTAGAGTATTAGGGAAGCCTGTAGAACTAGGTGACCTTTATATCATGTGAGACACATACACTCAGCCGTAATTACAAATGTATAGCATATCATGAGCCAATACTAGATGTGTACTTTGAGAGAGACTACCTAGGGTGGAATTCCCTGTTCTAGCTGAGTGGGCCTGAGAGGCCAAGTCTATACCGAGTGAGATAGGGTCAAGGACCCACTATGAGATATTATATTGGGCCTGAGAGGCCAAGTCTATACTGACTGAGATAGGGTCGAGGACCCACTATGAGATATATATAGACCCGCTGTGAGGTATTGATATACATACTGGATCGGGCTGCACGCCGCAACAATATACATATATATACATATATATTGGATCAGGCTGCACACCACAACATTATATATTTATATATGTGGATCAGACTGCACGCCGCAGTGATATATATGTGGATCGGACCGCACGCCGCAGTAATATACATGTGGATCGGACTGCACGTCGCAGTATTGTTGCGCTTGGGCTGTAGGAGCCCCTCCAGAGTTTGTATACTGCACAGATTCTTAGTGAGCGCTGGTGTATATTATGGGATCGGGCTGCACGCCGCAGCAGTATAGTTATATATGTATATATATATATATTGGGTCGGACTGCACGCCGCTATAATACATGTGTGGATTGGCCTGCACGCCGCAGCATCATAGCGGTTGGGCCTAGGGAGCCTCTCCGAAGTCTGTATACACCCCCAGTGAGCGCTATCGACGTTAAATGGAGCGGGCTACACGCCGCAGCGGTATATGTATTGCAGCGGGCTGCACGCCGCAGCATTATACTTATTCATATCCTTATACATACTTAAATACTTATACATTATGGACATATGTATATATTTACATACATAGAGTTGGCTGTACACCGTAGTGGTACAAGTGAGGATTTGGTCGGTGTGGGACCTTGTTGAGTTAGATGTGGACTGGAGATCAGAGTACTCACTGTAGTAATGACTTACCTGTGAGGGTTTGCCTTAGAACTATTTAGTGATAGTACAAGAGTTCTTATTTTTAGTTATTATTTATTATTGTTACTCACTAAGTTGAAATATACTCACCCCACTCCCCTGCACTTTTTGTGCAGATTCACAGGTGCCCGAGAGCAGTTGAGTTGTTGTAGCTACTTACTCATATCTACTTTTGCGGAGACTACGAGGTAGCTACCTACATCCGCAGAACCTGTTTTCTCCTTCTTTATCATTTTGTTGTTTCCATTCTGCTTAGTCTAGATTTTGTAGTAGATCTCATTTGTAGAGGCGCAGACTTGTGACACCACGATTTGGTTGGGATAGCATTCGTGTATTTCATTTCTACATTTCTTGATTTGTTATAAAGACAAGCTAATTATGCCGATTAATCAGTATTGATTTATAATTGACTGGTTTAAATGGATAAGATGGTCGGGCTTGCCTAACAATGTGTTGGGCTCCATCACGACTGGGGTTTGGGTCGTGACAAGTTAGTATTAGAGCCTAGGTTAACAGGTCTCGCGAGTCGTGAGCCGGTTTAGTAGAGTCTCGTGGATCCGTACGGGGACGCCTGTACTTATCCTCGGGAGGCTGCAAACCTTTTAGGAGAGTTTCAATTCTTGAAATTCTTATCGTGCGTACTTGATTCAGCTTGAGATGTAATTCTTGAAATTCCTTCTACACGTCGATAAGTGCACT
The DNA here is from genome assembly GCA_032618575.1 of Nicotiana noctiflora. Classification (NCBI taxonomy): domain Eukaryota; kingdom Viridiplantae; phylum Streptophyta; class Magnoliopsida; order Solanales; family Solanaceae; genus Nicotiana; species Nicotiana noctiflora. The sequence goes on along the minus strand of JASVEL010010660.1, from coordinate 120,180 downwards.
CGAGTGCTTAGTGATAAATTTGCCTTGATGGCTTATGATTCCCCAATCGAGGGACGAGATATAATCTCTATGAGTTCATGTCGGGCTAGTCGGGAGGACTTTATGCCGATCTTTGTCTATGACATGAGCACCAAGGTGTTGATTTTGTGAGCTAGTATTATGAAATTTATATGACCGGTGTTATCCCTAACAGTGGAAATGGTAGCTTAATAATGTACGAGCTGTCAAGTGTTAGATTCTTATTGTAATTTGTTGTGTAGCCCCGGGCTATGGGCGTGGTGAATATTTATCATATCTCTTAGGTGGAAGGTGTGTATCCTAGTGGAAGGTGTTGTACTAAAATACTAGATTGAGGCAAAGTAGGTGGATTGATTCTTAGGTGTAATTGAAAGGTATTTGATATGTGTTATGATTCGAGCAGGTGCAACGCATGTTCATGTATTAATTGTGATAATATGATTCGTCTAATATTGAGATTTGTGTTGTTTATATGCATTGTGGTGTCCTGTCGAGTTGTGGACGTATTGTTAGGATGGTTTGGTGATTCTCTGGCAGGTGGATAGGCCAAATTACAAAGGAAAATCTGTCGAAATGTTTTTGAAAATTTGGGACTTAGAAAAGATTTCTGTCACCTAAAGAGAGTAAGCTTAACTGTGGTGTGTGTATAAATGCAAGAATTGCGGAAGGGTTAAGGTCTCTGATGATTCGAGTCTTTGTCAAGCTTGTAAATGACTTGAGTTTAATCTCACCATAACATTGTGGCATCATTTGAGTAAACAATGCTATGAGCGGCTAAAAGTGCTTTAATGTATGGCTCCGAGCCAAGTTGGGTAGGTTGCTATTGATTAACTGATTGCACTGTTGTGTGCTATGTTGGTCCTATCTCTAATTATGTTGGGAAGATTTTGATAAAGGTTATGGTGCTTCGTAAATGTGAAGAAATACTAGGATGTTTTGAGCTTATGTTGGTAAGGAATGTTCGGTGTATAGAAAAGAAAGATAGCTAATTGTATCTGTATGTAATCATGTTCTGCGGTGTCAGAGTTCTAGCAAGGCACGAGTGGTTCTGTTCAATAAGATAGTTGAATTACAGTTGAATAAGGGTGAATGACTCCGGAGAAGTTTTTTACGGTGTTCAAGATTTTGCTTGTAACAATCAAGTGTCTTAAGATCGTGCATGTGGCTAAAGACGATGGTTTCATTAGAAGAGATCAAGACTTGTGTGATATTATGTGAATGATGGGATTCTATGTAATCTGTATTGGAAGGTAATGATAACGAATTCAAATCGCAAGAAGATCTTCAAAATAATGTATTGTAGAATGTGGTACTTCTAGGAAACATTGAGAGAGTATTCAGTAGCCTATGTGTCTTAGACCGTGTGGTCTTACGTACGAGTCTCGGGTGGTAACATGAGTTGATGTATTATGGTGCTACAGTAATGGCTAATATTAAATTAATGATGAATCAGAAAGGAAACTGGGAAGATGGATCTACTTGTTAATAAACTGAAACGTTATGATAAGGAATACGATTAATTCTTGGTATGTGATTAAAGTAATGGGTCTTACAGATATTGTGTAACTTGATATGTTTATAAGGACTCAGTCCTTGCAGTTTATCTTATGCAATTTAATTGGGAGAAAAAAATTATGATGTGTGTTACCGTGGTTTGAAAATAAGTGTAGTTTTCCTGATGGTATGCAAGGTCTGGAATGTACAATGAGTTTTCTCTATATGGGATCATGAAAGTTCTTGACTAGTTGAGTGCGCCGATGTTTACGGCGTAGGAAAGGAATATGAATTTCCATGTTATCTTAGTGTGGTATGGTATATGCGATGTGTTATGGAAAGTTGATAATGGCATATTCAAGGCTTTGAGATTTGTTAATAATATATGGTAAGTCATTAAAATTATTGAGCAGCGCGGGCAGCTGCAGGTGATTTACGAGTCGATCTTTTTGGTGATTATAGAATATGGTAGTGCTATTCTAGTGATTTAGCAGGGTATATGGTCCAAAAGGACAAGGTAATGTAAACTGATAATATCCAGTGCTATGGTGGTATTCTCTTGTTGGATCGACTATAATAATTTAGTCGTTGATGGCATAGTGAGATTTCTGAATGCTTTTCATGGTAGGAATGGATGCTTGATGTGCGTTATGTATTCGTACGGTGGAGTGTGGAATCATACATAGTGATTTATGTGTTACATATGTGTCAGAGACTAGAAGTTCTCGTAATCCGCCTACACAGTGGTGGTATATCGCGTGTACTGGCACCGTTTAGAAATTATTAGAAATTGGAAGCCCTAATGGCTCTCTCGTTACTTGATACGATGAATTTGAATAATGGTATATGATTGCAGACTGGTTGTCATAAGCCAGGTTGTCTAGACTAATGTGATATGGACTATGTTAGAAAAATGTCACAAACTGTGTGGCGGAGTGCATCAGATCATGCTCCCGCATGGTAGATGTACCCTAGGACCAGCGGACGGCTGACAGGTATTGCTTTGTTAGTTGGGCCTTCGTGGCGGATGTTAGTGTAGAGGTATCTACCATTGATTCATCTCTAGTATTGAGGAACTTTGTCGGATGCATTTCATGTGGCCGAGCTTGAGGCTATATATATACATATGTTTGTTGCAATGAGCAACTTTGTCACGCCCCAAATCGAGGAACATGACCGGCGCCTGACCGGGTTGCCCCAGTCAAGCGGACCTGGGTGCCTTTCATTCCCACGCGTTACCCCTGTGTTGATTGTTTCTCATTAACCAAATATCTTACTAACCATGAATAATTTCACATTAAACAAATAAAACCATACGAGTGATTCATTAACAAGTTTGTAATTTTTACAACGCCCGTCATAACATAATATATACATAATACTGGAGTCCCACAGTTTACATGTCTACAGAGCCTCTAGGATACAAAAGGGAAATACAATACTTGCCGGTAACAAGGCTCCGGCTATACCTTACAAAACCGAAATGAAATCTAAACCAAGTGGCATGAACCACACAAGGCCCCAAGGAAGAAAAGGGGCTCACCAAAACGGGCAGTGGAAGGAGAAGGATATTACTGCCGATGAGCTGAAGTGCCTGCTACTGATCCACCTACAATCATAACACGAATGTAGCGCCCCCGGCAAAAGGGACGTCAGTACACTTGAATTGTATTGGTATGTATGGACAAACTTTGTCCCAAGTAAACTCAAGCCATTAAATTACATCAACAATTAATTAAGCCAGCCAACCATGTTTCCACATTTTCCTTATTTCAAATAATTCTCAACACAAAGCACTTCCTACAATCAACCAATTTAACAATAACCAATCAATCACGTAAAGTACAAGTAGTCAAACAAAGGGGCAATCAGTGCCCCACAGGTTGCAAACTCTCCTGTTGTCTCCTTTCACAATTTCACATTATTGATTTATGTATCAATTTTCAATAGCGATTTCGATCGCTTTCCATCCTTATTGCCCCTGACCACCCTTATTACCTCGGCCACCCTTATCACCCCAACCCACACCTTATTTCACCACGTTGCGGCGCGCAACACGACCCCGCCTTACGGTTGAAAACACAACAATTTCAAACAGCAGATAAGGTACTACACACAATTTCAACAAGTTCAAATAAGCAACTTACACATTGGTTCATGTTATCAATTTCTTCTCAATTCAATATCACAACCATGTTACAATATTTCCACAATTCAAGTGTTTCATCTCTTTCCACAATAAACCAATTCTCAAGTGTTTCGTTTGTTTTCCACAAGGTGCCATATAGGCCATCATAGTCATTATTCACAATTCTTTTGCCAAATTAAACTCCCATTTTACATCACTCATAGCTTGACAACAAACTTTGAATATCCAACAACAACATCAAGAATTTCACACAATTTGTCAATTTAACACGAAACAAACAACTTCACACATATTGGCGATTTCACAAGAATCAAAATTAGCCATACATACCTGGTGATGATTTTTCCTCCTACTTTATGCTTACCCAAGATATCCTACTCTTGCCAACCTTGTTCTTGAAGACTCTTACTTCTACTCACTTCTTTTACTAGAAATCAAGTTCAATAATCATGCATGAGTGTAAAAATTCTATTTTCAAAAGCTATTATATGCAAACCTCTCTTTACCCAATTAAAACTGAAAATCAAAGAAAATAGTTAGGGTTTTTACCTTGAAAATATTGGGGAAGTTGAATCCTTGCCCTAGAATCCTTTGGAATTAAGTAGTTGGAACAATCTTTGAAGATGAAGAACTTATCTCTCTAAAAACCCTCTCTTCTCTCTCTAATTTTTGGTGAGATGATATGATAAAATGAAGAAGAAAGGTGTTATATTAAAGAAGAGATCGGGTCAAAATGTTACAAAAATCTGGGCCGGGGTCAAATATGCGGTGCACTATGCGACCGCAGAATCAACATGCGGTCCGCATAGTGACCGCAGAATTGCCCCAAATTTTACAAGGTTCTGTTAAGGAATGCGGCCAGAATGCGGTCCGCATGTTTGATCCGCGGTCGCAAAATGCACCGCAGATTTGACATGCGATCGCATATCGACCGCACATTTGACGAATTTTTTGAGAAACTCTCTGGAACGATTTGCGGTCAGAATGCGGTCCGCATGTTGATTCTGCGGTCGCATTCTTGACCGCATATTTGACATTTTTCAGAAAAATTAATTCTCTACATTTTTGAAACTTAAATCACTACCAAGGGTTCGAACCGCGGCGAGCAAGCTCGCCGCGAAGAATTCTACGCATTCCTAACACATTATTCGGACCATGACACCACGGCTACTAGGTTTTTTGCACAAATATTTTACGGGGCCTTACATCCTCCCCCCCTTAAGATCATTCGTCCTCGAATGAGGGTTTTGAAATAAATGAGTTTTGAAAGACATGGTATGCAAGCTATCAAGATTTTGACTAACTCTTATATTTTAGAAAAATTTCGCCAGAGTTTCCTTTGTATTATGGACATATCCACCTGTCAGAGGGCCCCCGAAACACATTACCAAACAACAATACACAAATACAACACCTTTCACAACTGGTATACACTTTCTTACCTCAACGAATGCACATATTCTATTACATTGTTACAACGGCACATAAACTAGTCACTTCAATGAATTCTTACCTTATTAAACCAATTTAACACCATGTACACTCAACAAACCATTACCAATCTACACTTACTATTAGTCGCTTATTTAACACGTAAATCTTTATAAGGCTCTCATTTATCAAGAAAGGCTCAAATGACCCAAACGTGACAACACATTAAATTCATTACAAAATGAAGGAGACTTTACTAACACTAAGAGGGAAACAACTTAGGCAAGATGACGGTTACTAAGAGTAGGAGGGTCACCTAATTTCTCCTAGGCTTGATCAAACAAATGGGGGTACTTTTCTTTCATTTCTTTTTCTGCTTCCCATGTGGCCTCCTCAACTTGTTGACTTCGCCACAATACTTTAACAGAGGCAACTTCCTTATTTCTCAACTTACGGACTTGCCTATCAAGAATGGCAACTGGAACTTCTTCATATGACAAATTTTCATTAACCTCTATAGCTTCGACTGGCATGATGGTGGATGGATCTCCAATCACTTTCTTCAACATGGACACATGGAATACCGGATGCACTGATGACATCTCGGGAGGCAACTCTAGCCTATAAGCAACTTGACCAATCCTTTGAACGATCCGATATGGCCCGACATACCTAGGACTCAATTTCCCTTTTTTCCCGAATCGCATGACTCCCTTCATAGGAGATACCCTCAAGAACACCCAATCATCGACTTGAAACTCCAAATCTCTTCGACGAACGTCTGCATAGGACTTTTGACGACTCTGTGCTGTTTTCATTCTCTCCTGAATAACCTTGACCTTTTCCATAGCTTCGTACACCATATCCGGCCCTAGCAATTCCGCTTCACCTACCTCAAACCACCCGATTGGCGATCTACATCTTCTCCCGTACAATGCCTCAAATGGGGCCATTTGAATGCTAGCATGATAGTTGTTATTGTAAGCAAATTCTATCAGTGGCAAGTGTTCATCCCAATTACCTTTAAAATCTAAGACACAAGCCCGCAACATATCTTCAAGCGTCTGAATGGTCCGCTCGGCCTGTCCATCGGTCTGTGGATGGAAAGCTGTGCTGAGATTCACCTGAGTTCCCAAACCTTGCTGAAACTTCTTCCAAAAGTTAGCGGTGAACTGAGCCCCGCGATCTGAGATGATAGAAAGTGGAGTACCATGAAGCCTTACTATCTCTCTGATGTACAATCTTGCATATTGCTCGGCAGTATCAGTGGACTTGACAGGCAGGAAGTGAGCTGATTTGGTGAGTCGATCTACTATCACCCATATTGAGTCAAACTTACGCTGAGTGCGAGGTAACCCCACCACGAAATCCATATTGATCATCTCCCATTTCCACCTTGGTATTTCTATAAGCTGAGTTAATCCACCGGGCCGTTGATGCTCGGCCTTCACTTGTTGACGGTTCGGACATTTAGCTACAAAGCCTGCCACATCCCTTTTCATACCGTTCCACCAATAAATCTCCTTGAGATCGTGATACATTTTCGTTGAACCAGGGTGCATAGAATACCTGGAAGTATGAGCCTCTGCCATCACTCTTTCCCGAAGCTCGTCCACATCCGGAACACATAGCCTATCTTGACACCGCAATACACCATCTTCGCTGCCGAGTACAAATGTTGAGGTCTTGTCATTCATGACTGCTTCCTTCACCCGAACCAATGCTGGATCTATGAACTGTTTTTCCTTGATTTCCGCGACCAATGATGATTCTGCTCCATTATGCACCAAGATATCCCCCTCGTCTGACGCCGAAATACGAACCCCCAAGCTGGCTAATTGGTAGACCTCTCGAGCCAGGGGTCTCCGATCCACACCCAAATGAGCCAAACTACCCATGGATTTCCGACTAAGAGCGTCGGCTACCACATTTGCCTTCCCTGGATGGTACAATATGTCCACATCATAGTCCTTGAGTAGTTCTAACCACCGCCGCTGTCTCAGATTCAGCTCTTTCTGCTTGAACAAATACTGGAGGCTCTTGTGGTCCGAAAACACATCTACATGAACCCCATAAAGATAGTGTCGCCATATTTTCAAGGCAAACACAACAGCTGCAAGTTCCAAATCATGCGTCGGATAATTCTTCTCATGGTTCTTGAGTTGTCTGGAAGCATAAGCTATAACCTTTCCGTGCTGCATCAATACACATCCCAAACCGACTCTGGAGGCATCACAATAGACTACAAATCCCTCTGTGCCTTCCGGCAAGGCCAATACTGGTGCCGAGGTCAATCTTGACTTCAGTTCTTGGAAACTTTTCTCACATGCTTCGGACCACTGGAACTTAACTGCTTTCTGCGTCAATTTAGTCAATGGGGAGGCGAGGGTTGAGAATCCCTCTACAAACCTTCGATAGTACCCTGCCAGACCCAAAAAGCTGCGAATCTCTGTCGGGGTCGTGGGTCTAGGCCAATCTTTCACTCCCGCAATCTTCTGAGGATCCACCTGAATTCCCTCACTGGAAATAACATGCCCTAGAAAGGCTACGGACTCCAACCAAAACTCACATTTTGAGAACTTGGCATACAATTGATGCTGAAGAAGGGTCTGCAATGCTGCTCCGAGGTGAACGGCATGATCTTCCCTGCTCCGAGAGTAGATGAGAATATCGTCAATGAATACAATCACAAAGGAATCTAGGAATGGCTTGAAAACCCGATTCATAAGGTCCATGAAAGCTACTGGGGCGTTGGTTAGCCCAAAAGACATAACCAAAAACTCAAAGTGACCATAACGAGTTCTGAAGGCGGTTTTAGGAATATCCTGCTCCCTGATTTTCAACTGGTGGTACCCGGACCGTAAATCAATCTTTGAGAAGAACCTCGCTCCCTGCAATTGGTCAAACGGATCATCCACTCGAGGCAATGGATATTTATTCTTAATGGTGACTTTGTTAAGCTGCCGATAATCAATACATATTCGAAGTGACCCATCCTTCTTTCTGACAAAGAGAACCGGAGCACCCCATGGCGACACACTCGGTCGTATGAACCCTTTCTCTAATAAATCCCTCAGCTGCTCCTTTAACTCCCTTAACTCTGCTGGCGCCATTCTGTAAGGTGGAATGGATATTGGCTGAGTATCTGGCAATACATCAATTCCGAAATCAATCTCCCTATCCGGCGGGATGCCCGGAAGCTCATCTGGAAACACTTCAGGAAATTCATTCACAATTGGCACGGACTCGAGGGTAGGCACCTCTGAGGTGGTGTCCGTTACCCGAACCAGGTGATAGATACACCCCTTCTTAATCATCTTCGAAGCCTTAAGGTAGAAAATAAACCTACCCCTTGGCACCACACCATTTCCTCTCCATTCAATGACTGGCTCGTTAGGGAACTCGAGCCTCATAACTCTCGTTCGACAGTCAAGTTTGGCAAAGCACGAGTAGAGCCAATCCATCCCCATAATTACATCAAAATCTACCATCCCAAGCTCAATAAGATCGGCTGTGGTATCACGACCACCCACCGTAACAACACAATTCCTATAGACTCGTGAGGTTGTAATAGAATCGCCAATAGGAGTCGACACAGAGAACGGCTCATGAAGGCTGTTCGGGTTCTATCCCAAAACTTGAAGCAATGAATGGAGTAACATAAGACAAGGAGGACCCTGGATCAATAAGGGCATAGCAATCAATAGTATGAACAGACATGATACCTGTAACAACATCTGGAGAAGCCTCGGCATTTTGGCGACCACTCAACGCATAGAATCGGCTAGGTCCACCCCTACCCTGAGCTCCACCCCTAGCTGCACCACGCCCTGCTGCTGCTGGAGTACGTGCCGATGATGTAGCAGCTGAAGAACCGGATGACTGAGCAGATCCCCTACCTATACCCTGACGGGGTGCACGGCAGTCCCGCTGAATATGACCTCTCACCCCGCACCCGAAGCACACTGGAAGGTCAAGGTAGCAAGTTTCTGTATGAAATCTCCCACACTTGGGGCATGTAGGTCTCCCCTGCTGCTGGGATCTCACCCAGGATGACCAGACTGACGAGACCTCCTGCTGTCTGAACCAGGTCTCGAGTAACTGCCCTGCTGATGACTGTGCACGGATGGCGGTGCACTCGCGGAGGATCGAGCATATGACTGGGATGGCCCTGATGACCCCTTCCCTGGAAGTGATCTCCCTGAACGACCCGTTGACCGGGCCCTGTTGCTACTTTCTCTTTCTGCACGAATCTTCAATTTCCTAGCCTCTGTGGCCTGAGAAAACCCCACAATCCTCCCATAGTTCATGTCCGAGTGCAAAGCTGCCGTGGTGGCCTCATTCACTACCAAAGGGCTAAGGCCCTAAACAAACCGTCGAACCCGGGCATCCATGGTCGACACTAAATGAGGAGCATATTTGGACAACCTTACGAACTCCATGTGATACTCCCAAACACTCATACCGCCCTGCTTGAGGACCTCGAACTCTGTGGCGCGAGCTGCCATTGCCTCAGCAGGTAAGAAGTGGTCCATAAATGCATCTACGAACTCATCCCATCCGGCCGGAGGGCTCCCTTCCTCACGGGAATCCTCCCACGTTTCGAACCATGAACGTGCCGCTCCCTTCAGCCTGTAAGAGGCCAACTCTACCCCCTATATATCTGTAGCCTTCATCACTCTGAGGGTCTTGTATATCTCATCAAGGAATTCCTGTGGGTCAGCCTCTGGATCGGTGCCTGAAAATTCTGGAGGGGCCAATCGCAAGAATTGATGGACTCTGGAGCCAAAGGAATCTCCCTGTCCGCTGGAGGATGCAGGGGCATCATGGGATCTCTGGGCCTGTGCGGCCACTAGCTGTGTTAACATATGGATGGCTCCCCTAAGTTCTTCTTTAGAGATACCAGAGCCCGAAGCGGGAACTGTATCTGAGTCAGGAACACCGGCAGGAGGAATGGTGGCATCCTCTGCCGCGGCTGGAATAGGGACACTTGGGTTTTGAACAGATGGGCCATGCAAATTCGGGACCGGTGGGTCATTCTCTCCCACGGCATCGGGTACATGATTAACAGCTGCACTTGGGTCGGCATTGGCCCTAAGGCCGAGTCTAGCCTTCTTCTTAGGTGCCATATTCTGAAAATTTGGGAACAAGGCACGAATTAGACACGGATATCTCCACATTGCACTTTACCGCACGATATAGATTATCAAAGAAGTAGGTAAATTCCTAAATGCCCGTGTAGCCCCCTACTTATATGATGTGGTCGACAACACACCTATAAGAAGGGCACTACTAGACACGGCTCCGAGACATCCTGGGACACTTTAAAACCTTAAGCTCTGATACCAAGTTTGTCACGCCCCAAATCGAGGGACATGACCGGCGCCTGACCGGGTTGCCCCAGTCAAGCGGACCTGGGTGCCTTTCATTCCCACGCGTTACCCCTGTGTTGATTGTTTCTCATTAACCAAATATCTTACTAACCATGAATAATTTCACATTAAACAAATAAAACCATACGAGTGATTCATTAACAAGTTTGTAATTTTTACAACGCCCGTCATAACATAATATATACATAATACTGGAGTCCCACAGTTTACATGTCTACAGAGCCTCTAGGATACAAAAGGGAAATACAATACTTGCCGGTAACAAGGCTCCGGCTATACCTTACAAAACCGAAATGAAATCTAAACCGAGTGGCATGAACCACACAAGGCCCCGAGGAAGAAAGGGGCTCACCAAAACGGGCAGTGGAAGATGAAGGATACTACTGCCGATGAGTTGAAGTGCCTGCTATTGATCCACCTACAATCATAACACGAATGTAGCGCCCTCGGCAAAAGGGACGTCGGTACACTAGATTTGTACTGGTATGTATGGACAAACTTTGTCCCAAGTAAACTCAAGCCATTAAATTACATCAACAATTAATTAAGCCAACCAACCATGTTTCCACATTTTCCTTATTTCAAATAATTCTCAACACAAAGCACTTCCTACAATCAACCAATTTAACAATAACCAATCAATCACGTAAAGTACAAGTAGTCAAACAAAGGGGCAATCAGTGCCCCACAGGTTGCAAACTCTCCTGCTGTCTCCTTTCACAATTTCATATTAATGATTTTGTATCAATTTTCAATAGCGATTTCGATCGCTTTCCACCCTTATTGCCCCCGACCACCCTTATTACCTCGGCCACCCTTATCACCCCAACCCACACCTTATTTCCCCACGTTGCGGCGCGCAACACGACCCCGCCTTACGGTTGAAAACACAACAATTTCAAACAGCAGATAAGGTACTACACACAATTTCAACAAGTTCAAATAAGCAACTTACACATTGGTTCATGTTCTCAATTTCTTCTCAATTCAATATCACAACCATGTTACAATATTTCCACAATTCAAGTGTTTCATCTCTTTCCACAATAAACCAATTCTCAAGTGTTTCGTTTGTTTTCCACAAGGTGCCATATAGGCCATCATAGTCATTATTCACAATTCTTTTGCCAAATTAAACTCCCATTATACATCACTCATAGCTTGACAACAAACTTTGAATATCCAACAACAACATCAAGAATTTCACACAATTTGTCAATTTAACACGAAACAAACAACTTCACACATATTGGCGATTTCACAAGAATCAAAATTAGCCATACATACCAGTGATGATTTTTCCTCCTACTTTATGCTTACCCAAGATATCCTACTCTTGCCAACCTTGTTCTTGAAGACTCTTACTTCTACTCACTTCTTTTTACTAGAAATCAAGTTCAATAATCATGCATGAGTGTAAAAATTCTATTTTCAAAAGCTATTATATGCAAACCTCTCTTTACCCAATTAAAACTGAAAATCAAAGAAAATAGTTAGGGTTTTTACCTTGAAAATATTGGGGAAGTTGAATCCTTGCCCTAGAATCCTTTGGAATAAAGTAGTTGGAACAATCTTTGAAGATGAAGAACTTATCTCTCTAAAAACCCTCTCTTCTCTCTCTAATTTTTGGTGAGATGATATGATAAAATGAAGAAGAAAGGTGTTATATTAAAGAAGAGATCGGGTCAAAATGTTACAAAAATCTGGGCCGGGGTCAATTATGCGGTGCACTATGCGACCGCAGAATCCACATGCGGTCCGCATAGTGACCGCAGAATTGCCCCAAATTTTACACAGGTTCTGTTAAGGAATGCGGCCAGAATGCGGTCCGCATGTTTGATCTGCGGTCGCAAAATGCACCGCAGATTTGACATGCGATCGCATATCGACCGCACATTTGACACGATTTTTTTTGGGAAACTCTCTGGAACGTTTTGCGGCAAGAATGTGGTCCGCATGTCAGGTTTGCGGTCGCATTCTTGACCACATATTTGACATTTTTCTGGAAAATTTTATTCTCAACATTTTTGACACTTAAATCACTACCAAGGGTCCGAATCCGCGGCGAGCAAGCTCGCCGCGAAGAATTCTACGCATTCCTAACACATTATTCGGACCATGACACCACAGCTACTAGGTTTTATGCACAAAAATTTTACGGGGCCTTACAAACTTGACCCGATGTGCATTCCCTTTTGCTAGATTTATGCGTGGATCGAGTGGCATGCCACCACAGGTATAGTATCTGGATTGGGTGGCACGCTGCCACATGTATGGTATCAGGATCGGGTGGCATGCCGCCACATGTATGGTATCTGGATCGGGTGGCACGCCGCCACAGGTATGTTATAGGAACAGGTTGCACGCCACAACAGTGTAATGTGGAAAATATAGTTTCCTATATGTTACCTTGTATACAATAGTTCCTAGCTTCCGAGGAATAGTCCGTACTTGTATCGCTCGGGGAATAGCACATCGGTTGTGTCTTTTCAGGATTTGATAGCGTATATTAATCGTATCACCGCGGGTGTGATTGATTGCTTGAGTTCAGACCTAAAAATGTGTGTGGCTGACCGTTTTGAGCATGGTGACTTGAGGTGCTCCACGAGTAATAGTGTATGGATAGAATCATGAGTCGTGGCAAGGCCACGTGATGTCATGACCTTTTGAGAATGAGTCATGCACTCCATTCCTATGATGTGAGATGGGATCTCAGTTATATGTTATGATGGTACAAAGGAATTGAATTACAGCCCTGTTGTTGGAGTCAGATGTCATAATTTGAGTATGTTCAGATGTTTCTTATGGAGCATGTGTTTTGCTCGTCACGGCTTAGGTCGATGTTGAGGTGTCATATCACCAGTGCGGTGTGTTATAACCGAAATGATCATTTGAGTCATTAATGAGTGCGAGCATATGTGATTTCAATTAATTAGAAAGGTAATATCGAGATTTGGCTCCGAAATCTGTTGTGGTATCAGCTAAAGGAGAAATGGATTCATGAATAGTTGACATGAGAGATGGGTTTGATGTATAGCGTGTTTAGTTGTCGTGAGCAGGATATGAAGGTGTTGGAATAAGACTCTATCTAATGAGAAAGGTTTTTCGATTAGTATTTGGTTATTGTGGCCAATTATTGTGATTAGGGATATGATTTCGGAGAGTGCAATGTGGTTTATGGTTAAGATTGACTCAGGAAATTCTGCTATACTGTGTTATTGGACTTATGATAGATAGGGTGAAGTGGTATCACCCTTATTATATGCTTGGTAAGGCTACTCAGCTATTGGGTTGCTTCTAGTACAACTTAGGGTCCGCTCGAGGACGAGCGTCAATTTAAGTTGGGGAGAATGTGATGACCCGACCCATCGTCTAAAGTATTATCGCCCCGTTTTCCCCGTATTATGTTGCTATATGTTTCAATATCAGTATTTGAGTTGATTGGGTAGAATTGGATTGATTTTAGTTGGAAATGCGACACTTAGTCTCTTTTAAGAAGGCTTAAATTGGAAAAGTCAACAGGAGGTTGACTTGTGAGTTAGAAGGCTCGTAATTGAATTCCGATGATTTGGTTAGCTTCAGATGATGATTTAAGGCTTAGGAGCGTAATCGGAAGTAATTTTGGAGGTCCGGTGAAGAAGTTAGCCTATTTTGGCGAAGTTAGTATTTTGGCGACTTCCGGTTGATAGGTGAGATTTTGATCCGAGGGTCGAAATGGAATTTTGAGAGTTGACGTAGCTTCGTTAGGTGATTTGGGATATGTGTACAAAATTTCAGGTCATTCGGACGTGGTTTGGTTTGGTTTTTGATTAAATGCGTGTTTTGGGAGTTTTAGAAGAACTTAGGATTGAATTCGATGTAATTTGATGGTCTTGGCATTGTTTTATGCATGTCGATTATTGGAACAAGTTGGTATGATGTTTTAGGAGGTGCTGGTATTTTAGGTTGAGGTCCCAGGGGCCTTGGGGTAATTTCGGATGGTTAACGGGAATTTTTGAAGTTGGAAAACTTCATAATAGGCGAAGATGTAAATGAGTGTGCACAAGACCTTAATTTAAATGATCATATCTCCCGTTATATAAAGATTTTTGTGACTCTCAACCTATCAAATTAAAGCCCTTTGAGTTTAGTTTCCAACTCAACAAACCGTGCGTCATTTGGAGGTGTATACAGAAAGTTACAACCTTTTTACTAGGCATGTGTCAGTAGCGCGGCCTTAGCGCGGGATCGCTAGTAGCCCGCGCTAATTGGGTTATTTTCTGCCTCAACCAGCGCTAATTAGCACGGGCGCGCTATTAGCAGGCCCTAAATACACCTAAGGACAGGAAATGATAGAACTTGAGTCATTTCTCAAGCCTAGGGCTTCCCGAACACCCCTAGTTCGACCAAGGCATTCAATTGCACTCCTAAGGTAAGCTTTTAAGTGTGTTTTCATGGTGATTTCTCTTCTCAATCACTAGTTACAACATGATTTTGGTTGGATTTCATAGGATTTCTTCAAAATCTCAAGAACACCCCAAAGTTGTCTTTCAAGATTAGGTCTACAAGAGGTAATCCTAAGCCTTAGACTTACACATATGGTGTTATTATGGGAATATGAGTATGAATCAAGTATTACTACTTATAGTGTGGTTGTTGGAAGCCATAAATCCCCAATTTAAATGCATGAACATGGTAGGGATTTAAATGTGTATATTTGTTGGAATTTTGTTGGTGTGGGTGTGAATGGTTGATCACACACGTGATGTTAGGAGTATAAATTGCTAAAGAATGATAGGGAGATGAATTGTTGGTTAATGGTGATAGTTGGAGGAACCAATGCTATAGTTAATAGTTGTAAATATATATGCCTACAAGATATTTGATAATAGGCCTAGATGGCACAAGTTATGGGATTTATGAGTAATATTGGCCCCATTGAATGTTGTATTCTAGATTGAAGTTACATAACGGTATTGGATCATTGTAGTATCATTAAGGGGCGAATTTCAGATATGTATGGCTAAAACCCCATCTTTTAGAAATCGAACTTCATCAATGTTTGTATGAATTTGGATATATTGGAAGCGCGAGAAGGCCGGTTGAGGAGAAAATGCGTCGCAGACGAGAATTCTCGTCGGTTCAAGATTCGGCATCCGAGGTGATTGAATTGTGAAGCAAGCACAAGGCGGACTAAGGCTTCTACCGGACCGAGGCGAGTGGTGATAGTAAATAATGTACTGAGGGTTTGAAACCGCATACTAGCACTTCACAATGTTATGTTGAGATGAGACACGCGTCATGTGACGGGCGTGGTGACATTGTGATTGGGGGATTGGACTTGGTCTTTCCCGACTGATAGCGTATTATGTATTATGACTGTGAATGAGAGTATAACTGGTGTAATTGGGCTTGTAGCCACGTTTGGGGCCTTGTGCCGATCTGTAGAGTATTAGGGAAGCATGTAGAACTAGGTGACCCTTATATCATGTGAGACACATACACTCGGCCGTAATTACAACTGTATAGCATATCATGAGCCAGTAGTAGATGTGTACTTTGAGAGAGACTACCTAAGGTGGAATTCCCTATTCTAGCTTAGTGGGCCTCAGAGGCCAAGTCTATACCGACGGAAATA
This sequence comes from Nicotiana noctiflora, assembly GCA_032618575.1. NCBI lineage: Eukaryota > Viridiplantae > Streptophyta > Magnoliopsida > Solanales > Solanaceae > Nicotiana > Nicotiana noctiflora. The sequence continues at coordinate 104,078 of JASVEL010010660.1, read as the reverse complement.
GGGTCGAGGACCCACTATGAGATATTATATTGGGCCTGCGAGGCCAAGTCTATACTGACTGAGATAGGGTCGAGGACCCACTATGAGATATTATATATATATATATATCTATATTGGATCGGGCTGCACGTCGCAGCACTATATGTATTGGATCGGACTACACGCTGCACTGATGTATATGTGGATCGGACTACACGCCGTGGTAATATACATGTGGATCGGACTGGACGCCATAGTATTATTGCACTTGGGCTGTAGGAGCCCCTTCGGAGTCTGAGTCTGCACACATTCTCAGTGAGCGCTGGTGTATATTATAGGATCGGGCTGCACGCCGCAGCAGTATAGTTATATATGTATATATATATATTGGGTCGGACTACACGCCGCAGTAATACATGTGTGGATCGGGCTACACATCGCAACATCATAGCGCTTGGGCCTAGGGAGCCCCTCAGAAGTCTGTATACACCCCCTAGTGAGCGCCATCGATGTTAAATGGAGCTGGCTGCACGCCGCAGCGATATATGTATTGGAGCGGGCTACACGCCGTAGCATTATACTTATTCATATCCTTATACATACTTAAATACTTATACATTATGGACATATGTATATATTTACATACATAGAGTTGGTTGTACACCGTAGCGGTACGAGTGAGGATTTGGTCGGTGTGGGACCTTGTTGAGTTAGATGTGGACTCGAGATCAGAGTACTCACTGTAGTGATGACTTACCTGTGGGGGTTTGCCTTAGAACTATTTACTGATAGTACATGAGTTCTTATTTTCAGTTATTGTTTATTATTATTACTCACTGAGTTGAAATATACTCACTCCACTCCCCTGCACTTTTTGTGCAGATTCACAGGTGCCCGAGAGCAGTTGAGTTGTTGTAGCTGCTTACTCATATCTACTTTTGCGGAGACTACGAGGTAGCTGTCGGCGTCCGCAGAACCTCTTTCTTTTTATCATTTTGTTGTCTCCATTCTGGTTAGACTTGATTTTGTAGTAGATCTCATTTGTAGAGGCTCGGACTTGTGACACCACGATTTGGTTGGGACTGTGTTCTTGTATTTCATTTCTACACTTCTTGATTTGTTATGAAAACAGGCTAATTATGCCGATTAATCAGTATTGATTTATAATTGGCTGGTATAAATGGATAAGATGGTCGGGCTTGCCTAGCAATGTGTTGGGCGCCATCACGACCGGGGTTTGGGTCGTGACATAGCAATTCAATTTGACAGATTGGGTCGGAGTTTAAATACATGTCATGGTCTGAGGAATCAGCCGTCATACCCAGATAAGTTATGTCACTACTCGTAATCACCCTTAACCCTTTTTCATATTTTCCTACATTTCATTGATTAAAAAAACAATTTGCCCATTGAAGGCTAACTCCCAGCTTCTCTTGCTAAGAGGTGCAATAACGTTGGGTCAAAAAAAAGAAGAAAAGAGAAAAATAGAGAAAAACAAATAAAGAAGGATGGCAATCAGAGCCAAAGAAAATGAAAAGAAACAAAGGAAAGACAAAAGGAGATTACAGAGGAAATCTGGCAAAAGGCTGCATAGCGGAATAAAACATGAGGAGGCAGGCAACAGAAGCTAAGTCGGCAAAATGCCAGTTGCCAACATTTTATAACTAATAAGATTGTTCTCTGATTTAGACAGGAACATGAAGATTCAAATTTTCACTAATCACTTTAAATTAAATGTGACCAATGTTGAAGAAGAAAAACACAAAAAGAAGTATAGAAATGAAAAGAGGAATCCGTAGAGGAGAACTCAGTCAGTCAAGCAAGAAAATTACCCAAAAACAGCAAGAAGGTGTTGTCTTTTCAAAATACATACCCCAGTTATCAAACTGAGGGAATATTTGCTGCATTTCATTTTTCATGCATCATGCGCCCACCTAGATAACAAAGGAATATGTTCTGCATTTCATTTTCATGCATCAGGCGCCCACTTAGATAACAAGGGAATATTTTCTGCATTTCATTTTCATGCATTAGGTGCCCACCTGGATAGCAAGGTAATATTTTCTGCATTTCATTTGCATGCATCAGGCGCACACCTGGATAACAACGTAATATTTTCTGCATTTCATTTTTATGCATCAGGCGCCCACCTGGATAACAAGGGAATATTTTTCTGCATTTCATTTTCATGCATCAGGCGCCCACCTGGATAACAATGGAATATTTTCTGCATTTTATTTTCATGCATCAGGTGCCCACCTGGATAACAAGAGAATATTTTTCTGCATTTCATTTTCATGCATCAGGCGCCCACCTGGATAACAAGGAAATATTTTCTGCATTTCATTTTCATGCATCAGGTGCCCACCTGGATAACAAAGGAATATTTTTCGGCATTTCATTTTCATGCATCAGGCGGCCACCTGGATAACAAGGGAATATTTTTTGCATTTCATTTTCATGCATCAAGCGCCCACCTTTATAACAAGGGAATACATTTCTGCAATTTTAATTTCTGTTTAGGCGCCCACCTGTATAACAAGGGAATACATTTCTGCAATTTTTATTTTTGTTCGAACGCCCACCTGTATAACAAGGGAATACATTTCTGCAATTTTAATTTGTTTTATTTAACATGAGTAACACCATAACATGAAAAGGCCAATACTAGGGCAGACGAAACGTTTTGTTGTTTTGTTTTTGTTTTAAGCAGGTATCAACTCGGAAGCAGGGAATACAATTGGAAGTCACACTAAAAGGACATAAGCAATATTATTATAGGCAAGAGAAAGAAAATCAAAAATCAACAAAAAAGAAGGATGATAGCATAAGAGATGGAAAATGAAGAAAAAACAAGGAAGAATAAGAAGACAAGAAGTAGATAGGAATCATTGTAATTCATAGGATTATAGCTTAGAATAGCTTCTTCATTTTTCATTTTATCCCTGGTGTAATAAGGAGTAAGTTAGTGGTCATAGCAATAGCAATAGTAGCAGCAAAGTCTTGGTAGTTTCAAACTACCAAACCTTCCCGAACTACACTGACCTGATTCATGTTTAGCCCAGGATATGTAGGCAACCTCTGAGGCATGGTGTGGTCAAAAGGTTTTTCAAAATGCTTCTCATGGAAATATGCTAGCGGGAAAAAATCTCTCATTACTGCTCACTTGTCTTTGCACTGAAACTCTTCGTGTTCCCGAGCAAAGAGCGACATTTGTGAGCACGTGATTTTTGCCCTAGGCAAATAAATTCCAAAATTAAATAAATAATATTTTTGCTTGCAATTATGTGTTTGATTGAAATAAAGTGTATGTGTGTGATTGAAACAATTAGAAATTAAAATTAGAAAATTAAAAATAGGTTAATGATAAAATGTCACAAAATAAAGTCAACAAAAATACAAATACTACCGAAAATCAAAGAAAAATAGCAAAAAATGTCAAAAATGCCAGAAAAATTAGAGAAAATACGAAATTAAAAAAGAATCAATAATTGAAAAAGAATATAAAAAGAGAAAATAAAATACAATAACAAAAATACATAAAAATAATTAAAATGCACAAAAATACACAAAATACAATAACTGGGCCAAATGTCCAAGTCCAAAGCATATCAACCCAGAAGATACAATAATCCGGTCCAATTTCATAAAAAATTAAATCTTGGCCGTCCATATGAATAATCCAACGGTATTTTAAATCCCCATATAACACCAAACGACACAGTTTTATCAGGACAATCTTGGCCGTCCATTTATGATAATCTAACGGAGACCAATCCATCTCCATTTAAAACCGAACGATGCCGTTTCAAAACCTTAGATCATGTCCGTTGATCAAGGATGATCCAAGGGCCAAGATCAACCAAAGCATTGAGGGTATATAAGGCCTGGTCTCTATAGAGACCAGCCATTTCATATGTTACAAAACCCTAGCCGTCTTAACCCTTTCTTCTTCACCCCTTCTTCTCCGTCTCCGACCATGGAGACTGGCCGGCTCCCATGGCCATCTCCGGCCAGCCCCAACCTTAGAACCTTTCTCTTCTTCCTTCTTTATACGAAGACACCATGAAACCTTAAAGAAAACCCAGAGAAACCCCTATTTTTGAAACTCCGGTCACCGGAATTTTCTCCGGTAACCACCAATCTATGAAATAGCCTCCCAGATTTACACCATACAACTACCATGCGGGGATCTTTAGCCCCACATGACTGTTTTCCTTCGAATATCACTAGAATAACTCGAATCTTCGAAACAGATTCACCGAAACCCTACTTCGGCAAACCACCAAATAACACATACCCCAAAACACACCCCATATGTCCTCTAAACACTCTTCTCTACCAATATACCCAAGAAAACAATCTGATTCAACAAAATCTAAAAATAAAGACTTCAAGTCTTTGAAGTCTAAAAACTGGAAAAAGAAAAAGAAAAAGAAAAAGAAACAAGAAAAGGAAAAGAAACAAGAAAAGAAAAAAATAAAAGAAAGAAAAGAATGAGGAAGCTCAGGAGACCGTTACTGCGAGCTAAGTCCTCATCCCTTGTTTTTCTGTTTTTAATTTATTAGCATGATTTCTGTGATTATTTTGTTTCTTTGATTAGTCGTAATTAGTATGTTTGCATGACTAGTTGTTAGAATCTCTTCGTCTTCTATCTTCTGATTATTTTTACCTCTTATATGTTTCCTGTTATAACATGTTTTCACTAGTTCATCTTCTGATATTCTAAGTCTAATAAAATTGCTATCACTAGCTTGTTATCAATTCTGTCTATTATACTTGACTAGTATATTCAAGCCTTTTAGGGTTTCTTATAAGTCTGAGCATGAATGTATTCTAGATATGTTTCCTTATGTTAGATTTGTTAGCTATGCTTGAATCTGAGTTATGAGTTGTTTAATTGAAATTCAACCATTATCAAATTTCCCTCCGAGTTTAGATTAAATGATAAATGATTTCTGATTGTGGCTATGTGTGCAAATTGACATAAGTAGGATGTATTTGTGATGAATTCATGTTTTAGACTATAATTAGTCCTATTGTGCTTTAGGGTATTAGTTATAGCTATAATAGATAGTTGATTTGATGAAAGGCTAATATTGAAAGTATGTTAATTAGCTAAAATCGAAAAATGATCTAAAAATGGCTACAATTGAAATGATTTAAAGAAATGGCTAATTCTGAAAGAGGCCAACTCTGTAATACTAAGCTTAAGTCTAAATGGCTATCCTGAATAATAAGAATGACTAATGTTGCAAAGCTAAGTCCTAACAATGGATTTGCTAATGCTATAAAGTCTTAAAACTAGGAACTAAATAGGCTTGTTCTGCAATTCAACTTAATAAGCAATAATAAAAGGTGACCTCTTAAAAGAGGTTAAAATTGAAAAACAATCAACGTTTAAATCTGGCTAAGTCTAAAATGACTTATAACAAGTGACCAGCAGTTAAATAATACATAAAAACTGAATACCCAGACCTTGGATAGGTCGGGTAATAACAAGATAATAGCAGAGGTATAAAAAGGAATGAAATGGCATAATTGTAGATTTAATAAAGCCTATTGGGACAAATTAGACATTCAGGCCTAGTATTTCTAGAATAATGCACAAAACAAAGGGTAAAATAGACCCAATAAAGAGGCTTAATTGTTAAAAACCTTAGCAAGTGAGGGTACTATAGTAATAGGCCCCTAATATAAGCCAAAAGATCCCCCTAGAACCTTCCAGCAAGGGCTGGAAGGCATTTTTAATCTTAAAATAAGTACCAAACTATAATAAATAAAAGAATTATGGGGAGGGAATTGGGAATAAGATTTTTGAATTTTCCCCTCAAAATTTCACCACTCACATATATAAATAGGCTGTAATTAAGCCTGAATAAGGGCTTTATTTTAGAATTCAGAGAAAACTTCTGAAATTAAGAGTAAACTATCATATTCTAAGAGTGAATTGCTAGGTATTGGTCGAGCATTGTTCTAAAGCTCAATTAGAGTTCTTTATTACTCTTGTTTGTTGGATTCTATTAGGTTTCTTCGAATTTGCTATTGGATTGCTATTTGCTGAACTTGAAAGCTCTGTTCGACTATGTTAATTCAATTGGGATTGATGTGCTTAGATTGTTGATTCAATTCTGCTGCTGTGTTTTGCTGCTACGATCATTGATTATTCTTCCTCACTTGCATCCTTAGACTCATAGATCTCTTTTGCTGAATCAGGTACACATCTATTACTTCGACATGTAATCAGTAGTTGATATTGAGGAATATATGAGTTGATTTGTAGAAGAAGACTATTTCTATTACTGTTATATGTTTCATTTTATTACAAGTAGATATTCTGTAATTTGATAGGAAATAGTTGTATAACTCATTCATAAAAAACATGGGATGACACTGAAGGCAATGTAATAGATAGGATATGGATTAGAGTAGAAGTAGCTATAATCACCTAGAATTAGTTAAAAACAGGTTAATTAACCGAACTAACTCACCTAGCTTTTAAAAAATGATTTTGTAACAGACATATAACTACAGTAATACTCTGAATTAGCACATGGTAATTAGTTTAACTTGATGTCTGTTTGTTCATCTTAAATGGTTTAATAGCAACTGGAAATAACGTAGCTTAAAAACCCAGTTGTTAAATACAAGGTTAATAATAGTGTGATTGATCAAAATCGTTACATCATCAGCCAACTATTTGAATACAATTAGCATTTGTTAATTACAATCAGAAGAATATGAGTCATAATTAGTAATATGTTAAATAATAATCCTGTTTTATGTAGTTAAGTAATACTCTGTTATTTTTAATCAACAATTATCCCGTTTAAGTAGTTAAGTAACTTGTTGATAAAAAACGTGAAGAAAAGTAGTTTGTTAGTCAGATTCGATTAGAGTTAAATAGTGGCGATTTAAAAGTTGATACTGTTGATCTTGTATTGTTGTTTCTCTTCATAAATAAATACAATTTGAGTTGATTCTCCTTTTGATTTCAAGTATCTGTGTATATTATGAGTTCCTAATTTTGTTTCTCCCTCTTTCTCTCGTTTGGTCTGGGCCTAAAGGATAGCGTAGGCCTGGAACCAATCAGGCTTATAATTGGGCTCTTCGAAAATGATTTCAGCATATTCTGGGTTTCTGAAACCCAGATATGCGAACCGGTTCAATAAATCAAAGCCCCAAATGTCCAGGCCCGATAATATAAAATGATAAGTCCTGGATCCAATTTTGAAATTATAGCTAAAATGACTAAGGAAAAACCAATAGTAGAAAACGCAATATTTATTAGGATTGGACTATTAAAATACAAATGGGATGAGCCTCGTATGAAAACAAATAAGTGGGACCCCTATATAAATAGATAATAATGTGATAGATTCGGGAAGGCCGTTAGAAAATTCCATAGTCTTTCCAAAAGAATAACAAGTCGTAGATGCTATGAGGCATGATTTTAAAAATATACCTTCCATAATATGAGTGCACATCTGATGTGACTCAAATCCAAAATCTTGGCGACGCCGAAATGTGTTAAAAGTCGAAAGCGTATTGGTTGCGGTGTGACTCGAAATACGTTTTCGCGACGTCGCAAGTCATAAAATATTAAAAGTGAAATACGCACACATTGTTAAAAGAATATAGTGAATTCAAGTGAAATCAAGAATGACAGTTGAGCGATCGTGCTGAAACCACGGAATCCGGAAGTGCCTAACACCTTCTCTCTTGTTAACACAAATCCTTATCCAGATTTCTTGTTGCACGGACTATTAAACAGAGTCAACTTCCTTGGATTTGCGATTAACCGGTGACTTGGGACACCATTATTTTTCCAAGTGGTGACTCTGATTTTAAACAAAATCCCGTACCGATTGTCCTTAAATTGTAAAAACTCCTTCCTCGTTGTTATTCTATCCCTTCCTGGGGGTATTTATAATTAGCGAGGTATACCTTATTCTCCTTATTCGGGAAAACTAAAAAAATGTAGTAAAAAGGGAGGTGTAACAACCCCGCCTGAGCTAAGGTAGTGTACATGCTCATGAACTGAGCTAGAGTCTCCTGGAGTGATGGAGTAGTAGTGGTTGTAGTAAGTGTACAAGGTGCATGGGCTCCAACTGGATCTACTAGTGGAACCTCAGCGGTAACCCGCGCAGTTGCTGTGGTTACACCTCGTGCATGTCCTTGACCTATACCTCGGCCCTAGTCTATAACGGCGGCAGCAGGGGGTACGAGTGCCTGGTCCTCTCATGTAGCACGTGTCCTCACCATCTGTGAGAGAATAGAACACAGAAGTTTAGAATGGATGTCAAATATCGCACGACAAAGAATTCAAAAAAAACAGAGATTTTTCCTTAAGAGTTACATAGCCTCTGGTTGAAAAACACAAACGTCTCTGTACTGATCAGCGAGACTCTACCGGCCTGTGTTTCGTGACTCCTATGAACCTAGAGCTCTGATGCCAACTTGTCATGACCATAGTCCACTGATCATGAACATGTCGTGATTGAACCTAGTCCCAACAACCAGGTAAGCCAAATATTGCGAAAATATATAATAATTGCGGAAAACAGAATAAACCAAATTAAAAGACTGAGAGAAAATTATACTGAATACCGCTCGACATTTACAACTCAATAGCACAAGTCTAATAGAATCCCTAAAGACCCGAAAACTCACGGGCAACATAGGTGATAGAAAAAGTACAGTATGGCTCTAAAACATCCACAATATTCTAACAACTGAGAGAGAGAAAACTAGATACAAAAGGTAGAGTAAGAGGGAGACTCGTTTGTCTGCGGAAGCAGAAGAACGAGCTCAAAGACTCGTGATCCTCCTGCCTCACTGATAATGCGCTTGAGCAGAAGTACCTGGATGATTTGCACATCAAAACATGCACAGGAAAGGCATGAGTACACCACATCGTTACTCAGTAAGTGCCAAGCCTAACCTCGGTTGGGTAGTGACGAGGAAAGGTTAGGGCTCTACTGAGGTGTGATGACCCGGCCCATCATCGTGAGAGTTATCACCCCGTTACCCCCATTATCTGCTTGTTAATGTTGTAATATATGCATGTTGGGTAAGTTTGAGTCAATCCAGATTGAGTTTAGCTAGAAATGAGACAAATAGTCTCTCAGAAGAAGGAATAGTTGAGAAACGTTAGCTGGATGTTGACCTATGAGTTAGAGAGCTCAAAATTGAATTTTGATGATTCGGTCAGTTCCGGGATGTCATTCGTGAGCTAGGAGAGCAATCAGAAGTGAATTTGGAGGTGCGGTGTAGTTTTAGGCTTGAATTGGCTAAAGTTGAATTTTGGCGATATCCGATCGATAGGTGAGATTTTGATCCGGGAGTCGGAATGGAATTCCGACAGTTGCACTAGCTCCGTTAGGTGATTTTGGATGTGCCTGCAAATATTCAGGTCATTCGGAGGTCGTTTAGTTAGGTTTTTGGTCGAATGTTAGTTTCAGAAGTTTGAATGAAAACATAGGCTTGAATTTGCTTGGATTCGATGTTTTCCGTGTTTGAGGGCATGTTTTTACGATTGGAACAAGTTTATATCATGTTATGGAGTGTGTCAGTGGTTTTCGTTGGGGTTCCGGGGGCCTCAGGTTGAATTCGGGGGTCCAAACGGACCATTTTTAGCCTAAGACAGCAGCTGAATTGCTGATGTGTCTGTAGAAGGAATTCCTTCATCGCGTTTGCGATGAAGGGCACGCGTCCATGAAGAATTAACAAGGTTGTTCATCGCGTTCGCGTTGGGCTGGATGCGAACGCGTAGGGTCAGGATCGGAGGATTCGCGTTCGCGTGGAGTGGCAACGCGTTCGCATAGGAGAGAGATGCTGGGCATCGCGTTCGCGTGAGTGGAGACGCGGACGCGTAGAAGAAAATCGGGCGGCTGGAAATTTGTGCTTCGCGAACGCGTGGCTGAGCATCGCGTTCGCGATGGGAGGACTGAGCAGAGCATCGTGTTCGCGTGAGGGGCATCGCGAACGCGTAGAGTAAAAGCTCCAGGCAATGATTTAAAACCAGAAACATTTCATTACGGGTCTCATTCATAAACCCTCAATTTTTTAAGCCTAGAGAGACGAAGTGAAGGGAAATAGCTGGGAGATCATCGGGATATTGTCGGAGGTAAGTTTCGTGGTTTAATTACGCGCTTTTATCATGAAATCATGGATTATTTCTATGAAAATGGAAGATTTAAGGTGGGTTTTAGCCCTAGGCCTAGAATTGTAGAAAAACACCAATTTGAGTGGGAAAATGGAGTCCGAATTTGGTAAATTTTATATGCCTAGACGCGTATTGAGACGGGGGTTCCGAATATGTAACTTTTATAATTTTTCGAGAAATCCACCAAAAGTCGGGTTTTGACAACTTTGTGGGTTTTGATGCAATTTGGGTTATTTCGTATGGGTTGCGTGAATTGAGCATATATTGATGTATTATCATTGATTTTGAGTAGACTTGGCATCCGAGGAGATTGATTTGCGAGGCAAGTGCAAGGCAGATTGAGGCTTCTACCGGTTCGAGGTGAGTGGTGATAGTAAATAATGTACTGAGGGTTTGAAACCCCGTACTAGCACTTCACAGTGCTATGTTGAGATGAGACACGCGTCTTGTGACGGGCGTGGTGACATTGTGATTGGCGAATTAAACTTGGTTGTTACCGACTAATAGTGTATTGTGTATTATGTACAATTTGGCTAATAGCCATGTTTGGGGCCTTGTGCCGATCTATAGAGCATTAGGGGACCTGTAGAGCTAGGAGACCCCTATATCATGTTGTAAACTTACACTCAGCCGTAAAACTAGCTGAATAGCATATTAAGAGCCAGTACTAGATGTGTATTGTGAGAGATAGATTACTTAGGGTGGAAATTCCCTGATTTAGCTGAGTGGGCCTGAAAGGCCAATCCTATACTAATTGGGATAGGTTCGAGGACCCATTATGAGGTATCATATATATATAATACCTCGGGAGGCTGCAAACCTTTTAGGAAAAGTTTCAATTCTTGGAATTCTTGTTGTGCGATTACTTTTGACTTGAACTGAACTTTGACATTCTATTCTCTCGCAGATGGTGAGAACTCGAGCATCCGGACGGGGAGGACGACCACCACTACCACCTGCTAGAGGTGGTGGACGCGGCCGTGGTCGTGGCGGAGGTCAGGCAGTTGATGTAGTACCAGCTCACCCACAGCCCCGAGTTGCAAATGTGCCAGCAGCACCAGTTCAGGCACCAGCTGTGCCCATTGTCATTCCGGGTCTACATGAGACGCTGGCTCAGATACTAGCAGTTTGCACTGGCATGGCACAGGCGGTTTCAGTTACTACTGCGTCAGCTGCATCAGGGACCGGGGGTGGTCATCAGACCCCCGCAGCACGTACACCAGACCCAGCAGTCTAGGGCCTATAAACACCAGAGGCTCCCCCAGTTCAGCCTGTGGTTCCGGTTCAGCCAGCATATCAGATTCACGGGGACAGTGTCCCAGCTATGACGGACGATGAGTAGCATCATCTCGAGAGGTTCACCAGGTTATCTCCTCCAGTGTTCACTGGTGCTCCGTGCGAGGACGTCCAAGGTTTTATAGACAAGTGTCGTCGGATGCTTCGTACGACACGGATATTGGAGTCCAGTGGGGTATCTTTCACTACCTTTCAGTTTCAGGGGCCAGCCTTCGCTTGGTGGGAGGCTTATGAGCACCGCAGGCCAGCAGGGGCAGCACCACTATCATGGCGAGAGTTCTCAACTATGTTCTTGGAGAAATGGGTGCCTCGGTCTCAGAGGGAGGAGATGCGCAGGCAGTTTGAGGGTCTCCGTCAGAGGGACATGTGAGTGTCAGAGTATGAGATCAGGTTTACAGGGTTGTCTAGGTATGTACCATGGTTGGTTCCTTCCGATAGAGAGAGGATTGGACGTTTTGAGGACGGCCTCATTTATCCCATTCGTATTTTGATGACTCGGGAGAGGGATTTGTGTCGTACATTTGAGGATGGTATGGATATTGCTCGCGACATAGAGACAGATCATCGCAGAGAGCGGGATGAGAGGGAGGCCAAGAGGCCTCGAGGTTCGGCTAGTTCCAGTGGCACTCAGACAAGAGGCCAGAATCAGCAGAGCCGAGGTCGCTCTTTCAAGTCTTCGCAGCCGGGTCGCTCAAATCATCGCAGATGGTCTTCTAGACAGGGTTATCAGGGTTCGCACCAGAGCCAGTCATCTCTCAGTGCCATGCCAGGTCAGAGTTCTTCACAGGCCCCATCTGCCCAGGGTTCATCTCGGCCTAGTTCATCAGCTGGCCACTCTAGTGCCAGAGGTCCTTATCAGTCTCATCCCCCAGTACCAGGGAGTTGCTACGAGTGCGGAGAGCTAGGGCACCACCGTAAGGAGTATCCCCGCCTTGCTTACAGATCTTATCAGCAGAGGGGGCAACCCTCGTCATCTGGTCCCTCTAATTTAGCACCCACCCCACTAGCTAGGGGTGAGGGTCAAATAGCTAGGGGCCGCCCTCGAGGGGGAGACCGATCAGGGCGGACATGCTAGATGTTATGCTCTCCAGGGCCGACCTGAGGCTGTTGCTTCTGATGCAGTTATCACAGGTATTATTTCAGTCTGCCACAGAGATGCCTCAGTGTTTTTCGATACTGGTTCTACTTATTCTTATGTGTCTTCCTATTTTTCTCCTTATTTGGGCACGACCGGAGGGTGTCTTGACCTGCTAGTGCATGTATCTACCCCGGTAGGGGATACTATTATTGTGGACCACGTATACCGATCCTGTTTGGTCACTATTGGGGGTCTGGAGACCTGAGTGGACCTGTTGCTTCTCAGCATGATAGATTTTGATGTTATATTGGGCGTGGACTGGCTATCTCCATGTCACGCTATTCTGGACGGTCATGCTAAGACAGTCACCCTAGCTATGCCGGGCATTCAAAGGATCGAGTGGTGAGGCACGACTGAGTATGTACCTAGCAGGGTAATATCTTTCCTCAAGGCCCAACGAATGGTTGGGAAGGGATGTCTCTCTTATTTAGCATTTGTGCTGGAAGTCGAGGCTTAGAGTCCTAGTATTGATTATGTTCCCATTGTGCGAGACTTTCCTGATGTGTTATCCTCAGACCTACCGGACATGCCGCTGGACAGGGATATTGATTTTGGCATCGATTTGGTGCCAAGCACTCATCCTATTTCTATTCCTCCGTATCGGATGGCACCAGCCGAGCTGAAGGAATTGAAGGAGCAGCTCCAGGAACTCCTAGATAAGGGGTTCATTCGGCCGAGTGTGTCGCCGTGGGGTGCATCGATCCTGTTTGTTTAGAAGAATGATGGATCCATGAGGATGTGTATTGACTACAGGCAGCTGAACAAAGTTACAGTGAAGAATAAGTATCCTCTTCCTCGTATTGATGATTTATTTGATCAGCTCTAGGGAGCTAGGGTGTTCTCGAAGATTGATCTTCGTTCAGGCTACCATCAGCTGAAGATTAGAGAGTCCGACATTATGAAGATTGCATTCAGGACCAGATATGGTCACTATGAGTTCCTTGTGATGTCTTTTGGGCTGACCAACGCCCCAACAACATTTATGTATCTGATGAACAGTGTGTTCAGGCCCTATCTTGATTCAGTTGTGATCGTGTTCATTGATGACATTCTAGTCTACTCTCGTAGCCAGGAGGAGCATGCTTGGCACTTGATTATTGTGTTGCAGAGATTGAGAGAGGAGAAGTTGTATGCCAAGTTCTCCAAATGTGAGTTCCGGCTTGAGTCCGTGGCATTCTTAGGGCACGTGGTGTCCTGTGATGGTATTCAGGTAGATCCGAGGAAGGTCGAGGCAGTGCAGAGTTGGCCTAGACCGACCTCAGTTACTGAGATCCGTAGCTTTCTAGAATTGGCAGGGTATTATTGTAAGGCCCCGTAAAAATTTTGTGCATAAAACCTAGTAGCTGTGGTGTCATGGTCCGAATAATGTGTTAGGAATGCGTAGAATTCTTCGCGGCGAGCTTGCTCGCCGCGGTTCGGACCCTTGGTAGTGATTTAAGTTTCAAAAATGTAGAGAATTAATTTTTCCGAAAAATGTCAAATATGCGGTCAAGAATGCGACCGCAAACCTGATATGCGGACCGCATTCTTGCCGCAAAACGTTCCAGAGAGTTGCCCAAAATCGTGTCAAAAGTGCGGTCGATATGCGATCGCATGTCAAATCTGCGGTGCACTTTGCGACCGCAGAATCAACATGCGGTCCGCATAGTGACCGCATTCCTTAACAGAACCCGTGTAAAATTTGGGGCAATTCTGCGGTCACTATGCGGACCGCATGTTGATTCTGCGGTCGCATAGTGCACCGCATAATTGACCCCGGCCCAGATTTTTGTAACATTTTGACCCGAGCTCTTCTTTAATATAACACACTTCTTCTTCATTTTCTCATATCATCTTACCAAAATTAGAGAGAGAAGAGAGGGTTTTTAGAGAGAGAAGTTCTTCATCTTCAAAGATTGTTCCAACCATCTTAGTTCAAAGGATTCTAGGGCAAGGATTCAACTTCCCCAATCTTTTCAAGTTAAAAACCCTAACTATTTTCTTTGATTTTCAGTTTTAAATTGGGTAAAGAGAGGTTTGCATATAATAGCTTTTGAAAATAGAATTTTTACACTCATGCATGATTGTTGAACTTGATTTCTAGTAAAAAGAAGTGAGTAGAAGTAAGAGTCTTCAAGAACAAGGTTGGCAAGAGTAGGATATCTTGGGTAAGCATAAAGTAGGAAGAAAACTCATCACCAGGGTATGTATGGCTAATTTTGATTCTTGTGAAATCGCCTATATGTGTGAAGCTCGTTTGTTTCGTGTTAAATTGACAAATTGTGTGAAATTCTTGATGTTGTTGTTGGATATTCAAAGTTTGTTGTTGAGCTATGAGTGATGTAAAATGAGAGTTTAATTTGGCAAAAGAATTGTGAATAATGACTATGATGGCCTATATGGCACCTTGTGGAAAACAAACGAAACACTTGAGAATTGGTTTATTGTGGAAAGAGATGAAACATTTGAATTGTGGAAATATTGTAATATGGTTGTGATATTGAATTGAGAACATGAACCAACGTGTAAGTTGCTTACTTGGACTTGTTGAAATTGTGTGTAGTACCTTATCTGCTGTTTGAAATTGTTGTGTTTTCAACTGTAAGGCGGGGTCGTGTTGCGCGCCGCAACGTGGTGAAATAAGGTGTGGGTTGGGGTGATAAGGGTGGCCGAGGTAATAAGGGTGGTCGGGGGCAATAAGGATGGAAAGCGATCGAAATCGCTATTGAAAATTGATACAAAAATCAATAAATGTGAAATTGTGAAAGGAGACAGCAGGAGAGTTTGCAACCTGTGGGGCACCGATTGCCCCTTTGTTTGACTACTTGTGCTTTACGTGATTGATTGGTTATTGTTAAATTGGTTGATCGTAGAAAGTGCTTTGTGTGAGAATTATTTGAAATGAGGAAAATGTGGAAACATGGTTGGCTGGCTTAATTAATTGTTGATGTAATTTAATGGCTTGAGTTTACTTGGGACAAAGTTTGTCCATACATACCAGTACAATTCAAGTGTACTGACATCCCTTTTGTCGGGGGCGCTACATTCGTGTCATGATTGTAGGTGGATCAGTAGCAGGCACTTCAGCTCATCGGCAGTAGTATCCTTCTCCTTCCACCGCCCGTTTTGGTGAGCCCCTTTCTTCCTCGGGGCCTTGTGTGGTTCATGCCACTCGGTTTAGATTTCATTTTGGTTTTATAAGGTATAGCCGGAGCCTTGTTACCGGCAAGTATTGTATTTCCCTTTTGTATCCTAGAGGCTCTGTAGACATGTAAACTGTGGGACTCCAGTCTTATGTATATATATTGTGTTATGTCGGGCGTTGTAAAAATTTAAATCTTGTTAATGAATCACTCGTATCGTTTTATTTGTTTAATGTGAAATCAATTATGATTAGTAATATATTTGGTTAATGAGAAACAGTCATCACAGGGGTAACGCGTGGGAATGAAAGGCACCCAGGGTCCGCTTGACTGGGGCAACCCGGTAAGGCGCCGGTCATGTTCCTCGATTTGGGGCGTGACAATTATCGCCGATTCGTTCAGGGGTTCTGTTCTATTACTTCACCCTTGACTAGATTGACTCAGAAGGGTATTCCTTTCTTATGGTCCGAGGAGTGCGAGGAGAGCTTTCAGAAGCTCAAGACAGCACTGACCACAACACCAGTCTTGATACTGTCGTCAGCTTCAGATCCTTATACTGTGTATTATGATGCCTCAAGAGTTGGCATTGGTTGTGTGTTGATGAAGGAGGGTAGGGTCATTGCTTATGCTTCTCGTCAGTTGAAACCCCATGAGAAGAACTACCCTGTTCATGATTGGGAGCTAGCAGCCATAGTTCACGCTTTGAAGACTTGGAGGCACTACCTGTATGGTGTCTCATGTGAGGTGTACACGGATTATCGCAGTCTTTAGCACTTATTTAGACAGAATGACCTTAATTTGAGACATCGAAGGTGGTTAGAGTTGCTTAAGGATTATGACATCATTATCTTGTATCATCCGGGGAAGGCCAATATGGTGGCCGATGCTTTGAGTCGTAAGGCAATTAGTATGGGCAGCCTAGCTTTCATCTCAGTTGGGGAGAGGCCATTTGCTTATGATGTTCAGGCCGTAGCCAATCGACTAGTGAGGTTGGATATTTCGGAGCCGAGTCAAGTGTTGGCTTGGGTTGTTTCTCGATCTTCCTTATATGATCGTATCAGGGAGCGATAGTTTGATGACCCATTCTTGTCCTTAAGGACAGAGTGCTTCATAATGATGCTAGAGATGTGACTATCGACAGTGATGGTGTTTTGAGGATGCAGGGCCATATATGCGTGCCCAATGTAGATGGCTTGCGGGAGTTGATACTTGAGGAGGCACACAATTCGCGGTACTCTATTCACCCAGGTGCCGCGAAGATGTACCAAGACTTGAGACAGCACTACTAGTGAGGAGAATGAAGATGGATATTATTAGGCATATAGCTAAGTGCCTCAATTGCCAGCAGGTCAAGTTTGAGCATCAGAGACCGGGCGGTGTTCTTCAGCGTATGGTCATTCCCGAGTGGAAATGGGAGAGGATCACCATGGATTTCATTACTGGACTCCCTCGGATAGCGAGGAAGTTTGAGTTTGTATGGGTGATTGTTGATCGGCCGACTAAATCCGCACATTTCATCCCAGTTAGTACTACTTACTCATCGGAGCGGTTGGCAGCGATCTTTATTAGGGAGATTGTCAGGTTACATGGGGTCCTAGTATCTATTATATCTGACAGAGGCACTCAGTTCACTTCTCAGTTTTGGAGAGCATTTCAGCGAGAGATGGGTATGCGGGTTGAGTTGAGCACCGCATTTCACCCCAGACAGACGGGCAGTCGGAGCGCACTATTCAAATCCCGGAGGATATGTTGCGGGCATGTGTGATTGACTTTGGTGGTTCGTGGGATGAGTTCTTGCAACTTGCTGAGTTTGCCTACAACAACAGTTATCAGTCGAGTATTCAGATGGCCCCGTATGAGGCATTTTATGGCAGACAATGTAGATCTCCCGTCGGATGGTTTGAGACTGGTGAGGATAGGTTGATAGGGACTGAGTTAGTTCAGGATGCTCTGGATATAGCAAAGTTGATCCAGGAGAGGCTTCGTATAGCACAGTCTCGCCAGAAGAGTTATGTAGACCGTAGGGTTCGAGAGTTGTCTTTCATGGTTGGTGACAGAGTATTGCTGAAGGTTTCACCCATGAAGGGTGTCATGAGGTTCGGGAAGAAAGGGAAGTTGAGTCCCAGGTACATTGGTCCTTTTGAGGTACTTAGGAGGGTTGGAGAGGTGGCATATAAGTTGGCCTTGCCACCCAGCTTATCTAGCGTTCATCTAGTATTCCATGTGTCTATGCTCCGGAAGTACATCGGGGATCCGTCTCATGTATTAGACTTCGGTACCATTCAGCTTGATGATGATCTATCCTATGATGTGGAGCCAGTGGCTACTTTGGGTAGATTGGTTCGAAAGTTGAGGTCCAAGGAGATTGCTTCAGTTATGGTGCAGTGGAGAGGTCGACCCGTGGAGGAGGCTACTTGGGAGGTCGAGCAGGAGATGCGGAGCAGATACCCTCAGCTATTTGAGTCTCCAGGTATGTTTCTTGACCCGGTCGAAGATGAGTGTTTTCTTAAATTGGGGAGAATGTGATGACCCGGCCCACCATCGTGAGAGTTATCACCCCGTTACCCCCGTTATCTGCTTGATAATGTTGTAATATGCATGTTGGGTAAGTTTGAGTCAATCCAGATTGAGTTTAGTTGGAAATGAGACAAATACTCCCTCAGAAGAAGGAATAGTTGAGAAAAGTCAACTGGATGTTGACCCGTGAGTTAGAGAGATCAGAATCGGATTTGGATGATTCGGTCAGCTCCGGGAGGTCATTTGTGAGCTAGGAGAGCAATCGGAAGTGAATTTGGAGGTCCGGTGTAGTTTTAGGCTTGAATTGGCTAAAGTTGAATTTTGGCGATATCTGATCGATAGGTGAGATTTTGATCCGGGAGTCGGAATGGAATTCTGACAGTTGCACTAGCTCCATTAGGTGATTTTGGATGTGCTTGCAAATTTTCAGGTCATTCGGAGGTCATTTAGTCGGGTTTTTGGTCGAATGCCAGTTTCGGATGTTTGAATGAAAACTTAGGCTTGAATTTGCTTGGATTCGATATTTTCCATGTTTGAGGGCGTGTTTTTATGATCGGAACAAGTTTGTATCATGTTATGGAGTATGTCGGTGGTTTTCGTTGGGGACCCGGGGGCCTCGGGTTGAATTCGGGGGTCCAAATGGACCATTTTTGGCCTAAGACAGCAGCTGAATTGCTGCTGTGTCTGCAGAAGGAATTCCTTAATCGCGTTCGCGATGAAGGGCACGCGTCTACAAAGAATTAACAAGGTTGGTCATCTCGTTCATGATGGGCTGGACGCGAACGCGTAGGGTCAGGATCGGAGGCTTCGTGTTCGCGTGGAGTGGGAACGCGTTCTCGTAGGTGAGAGATGTTGGGCATCGCATTCGCGTGAGTGGAGACGCGGACGCGTAGAAGAAAATCGGGCGGCTGGAAATTTGTGCTTCGCGAACACGTTGCTGAGTGTCGCGTTCGCGATGGGAGGACTGAGCAAAGCATCGCGTTCGCGTGAGGGGCATCGCAAACGTGT
Organism: Nicotiana noctiflora; assembly: GCA_032618575.1. Taxonomy (NCBI): domain Eukaryota; kingdom Viridiplantae; phylum Streptophyta; class Magnoliopsida; order Solanales; family Solanaceae; genus Nicotiana; species Nicotiana noctiflora. The sequence goes on along the minus strand of JASVEL010010660.1, from coordinate 84,850 downwards.
AGAGTAAAATCCCCTGGCAGTGAGTTTAAAACCAGAAACATTTCATTACGGGTCTCATTCATAAACCCTCAAGTTTTGAATCCTAGAGAGAGGAAGTGAAGGGAAATACCTGGGAGATCATCGGGATATTGTCGGAGGTAAGTTTCGTGATTTAATTACGCGCTTTTATCATAAAATCATCGATTATTTCTATGAAAATGGAAGATTTAAGGTGGGTTTTAGCCCTAGGCCTAGAATTGTAGAAAAATACCAATTTGAGTGGGCAAATGGAGTCCGAATTCGGTAAATTGTATATGCCTAGACTCGTATTCAGACGAGGTTTCCGAATATGTAACTTTTAAAATTTATCGAGAAGCGCACCAAAAGTCGGGTTTTGACAACTTTGTGGGTTTTGATGCAATTTGGGTTATTTCGTATGGGTTGCGTGAACTGAACATATATTGATGTCTTATCATTGATTTTGAGCAAACTTGGCATCTGAGGAGATTGATTTGCTAGGCAAGCGCAAGGAGGACTGAGGCTTCTACCGGTTCGAGGTGAGTGGTGATAGTAAATAATGTACTGAGGGTTTGAAACCCCGTACTAGCACTTCATAGTGCTATGTTGAGATGAGACACGCGTCTTGTGAAGGGCATGGTGACATTGTGATTGGGGAATTAGACTTGGTCCTTTCCGACTAATAGTGTATTGTGTATTGTGACTGATAATGAGATTATAACTGTGCAATTTGGCTAATAGCCATGTTTGTGGCCTTGTGCCGATTTGAAGACCATTAGGGAACCTGTAGAGCTAGGGGACCCCTATATCATGTTGGAAACTTACACCCAGCCATAAAACTAGTTGAATAGCATGTTAAGAGCCAGTACTAGATGCGTACTGTGAGAAATAGATTACTTAGGGTGAAAATTGCCTGATTTAGTTGAGTGGGCCCGAAAGGCCAATCCTATACTAATTGGGACAGGGTCGAGGACCCATTATGAGGTATTATATATATACATTATAAGGTATTATTTATTTATATATATATATATATATATATATATATATACCTATATTGGATCGGCCTGCACGCCGCAGCAGTATTTATATTGGATCAGGCTGCACGTCGCAGCAGTATTTATATTAGATCGGGCTGCATGCCGCATTAGTATTTATATTGGATCGGGCTGCACGCCGCAGTAGTATTTATATTGGATCGGGCTGCACGCCGCAGCAATATATATATTGGATCGGGCTGCACGTCGCATCAGTATATATGTTGGATACAGCAGTATAGTTATATATGTATATATAAATATTGTATCGGACTGCACGCCGCAGTAATATATGTGTAGATCGGGCTGCACGCTGCATTATCATAGCGCTTGGGCCTAGGGAGCCCCTCCGAAGTCCGTATACACCCCTAGTGAGCGTCGTCGATGTTAAATGGAGCGGGCTGCACACCGCAGCGGTATATGTGTTGGAGCGGGCTGCACGCCGCAGCATTATACTTATTTATATCCATATGCATCCTTAACTATTTATATATTATAGACATAAGTACATATATATCTCCATATATCGAGATGGCTATACACCGTAGTGGTACAAGTGAGGATTTGTTCAGTATGGGACCTTGATGTGATAGATGTGGACTGGTGATCGGAGCGCTACCATAGTGATGACTTACCGGTGGGGAATTGCCTTAGAACTGTTTAGTGATAGCACAGGAGTTCTTACTTTTAGCTATTGCTTATTATTATTACTCATTGAGTTGAAATATACTCACCCCACTCCCCTGCACTTTCTGTGCAGATCCATAGGTGCCCGAGAGCATTTGAGATATTGTAGCTGCTGATCATTATCTACTTCTGCGGAGACTACGAGGTAGCTGCCAGCGTCCGCAGAGCCTGTTTTCTCCTTCCTTATCATCTTGTTATTTTCATTTTGTCTAGACTTGTTTGTATTAGGATGTTTATTCTGTAGAGGCTCAAACTCGTGACACCACGATATGGTTGCGACCGTATTTTGTATGCTTTTACTATCACGCTTGTCATTTGACATGATCACTTGTTGTTTAAGTTTAATTTGATTAAGTGGAATTAATAATTGGTTGGGTTAAGAGATGATGTGGTCGGGCTTGCCTAGCATTGTGTTGGGCGCCATCGCGACCGGGGTTTGGGTCGTGACCTGAGGGAAAAATAATATAGTAGTAATAATTAACAGTGTGGCAATCTAACAAAATAAAATAATGCGTCAGTGTAATAAGTCAAATCAACGAGCAATAATAACTACAAGGATAAAACAGAAACATAGAGTAAACATAGCAAAATTTCAAAATAACAACGAGGGTCTCCCAAGATACCGTCTTGTAGCCCTCTCCTCATCTGTCCCATAGATCTCCCGAGATACTGTCCCATAGTCCAACTCTCATCTCAATACCAAAGAATCTCCCTGGATACCATCCCGCAGTCCAATAATAAATATGCAGGGGATCTCCCGAGTTACCGTCCCGTAGTCCCAAAATAAAAATATACGGGGGATCTGTCGGGATACCGTCCTGTAGTCCTAAAATAAAAGTGCAGGTAGATCTCCTGAAAATCGAACCCGTAGTCCTAAAGTAAACAAACCGGGGGGGTTACTGGAATCCCACATCCGTAGTCCCAAAGTAACTGCGCAGTCATAGCCAGAACCAAACCAAGTGATAAAGTACGAAAAAAATAGAGCAGCAGATAGTACTAGCCTAGCATGCTTCACATAGTACAGTTAAACAACTTAAGAAACTAGGCAGTTAAGTCAATTAAACATGCTTTCCTAGTCTAGCACAAGTAAAATCTTCAAGTAGGATAAGGCAAGTAAGATAGAAAGCTAAATATTAACAACCTAAGTGAAAAATCAGATTTTTATCAATCGGCTCAAGTACGCGCTCGTCACATCAGGTAGAAGGCACTCAAATATCAAGAATAATCCCAAGGGGGGGAACTCTTCTACACAAGGTTAGATAAGCCACTTACCTCGAACCCACTCAATATCAATAGAAACCATGCCTTTGGCATGAGTATCCGACTCCAAATGGCCCGAATCAATTCAATTCAATTACAAATCATAAATTATATTGCAAACAACTGATTCCACTATTAAAATTAAAGCTAGGGCGCGAAAATAGGTAAAATGACCAGAATGCCCCTTCAGCCAACATCTTGGAATCGAATAATTTTCACATTTTCAAAACCTTCGTACTCTCACAAGTATAACCATTTAAAAATCTCCCAAATCGGAGGTCATATGCCCTCTCAAAATCCAAAAGTTTGGTCTATGAAGCTTTACCCCAAATTAACTCATTTTTTATCATAAATTCGAATTTCAATGATGTATTTATCTATATAATGATAAAATATGATGAAAAGGAATCAAAGAAATGTTACCCAATGATTTCCTCTTCAAAACGCACTCAAAATTGCCTTCTCTCGTGCGCTCAATCAATTTTCAAACTTATGAAATTAAACCCTCGAAATTGATACTTCTGCACACTCATTTCCGCTTCTGCAGACTAGGGACCGCTTCTGCGGTCCCGCTTAAGTGGAAACAAACTGCTTCTGCGGTTTTCATTAAAAGGACTGAGGGTCTCTTCTGTGATAGCTAGGTCGCTTCTGCGGCTTGGCTTCAGCCAAAATGGCACCACTTATGCGACTTCTGAGGAAAGAAACACAAGTCACTTCTGCGACATCCAAGGCTGCTTCTGTGGCTCCGCTTCTCCGATTCGCAAGCCGCAGAAGCGGAAATACCAGAAAAAAAAGATATCAGCTGCAACATTTACTTATAAAATTCTTTGTTAACCTCTCGAAATCATCCTAAGGCCCCTGGAACCTCAACCAAAAGCACCAATACCACTGAATACCTTATCTGAACTTGTACAAATCCATAAAACACCTCAAACAACACCAAAAAAAATGATTAAATCAAGGATTCAAGCCTAAGAACTTCAAATTCTATCAAAATACACTTTCGGTAAAACACCCAACTAAACCTCATTCGAATGACCTAAAATTTTGCACATACATCTCAAATAACATGGCGGAGCTACAACAACTTCCAAAATTCAAATCCGACCCTCGGATTAAAAACTCACTATCGGACTGGAAACTTCAAAAATTCGGACTTCGGCATTTCAAGACTAAATGAGCTACGAACCTCCAAAATACAGTCTGAACACGCTTCCAACCCCAAATTCACCTAACAGAGCTAACAGAACCATTTGATTTCCATTTCGAGGTCGTCTTCACACTGTTCTGAATACGAACAATTTTCAACTCTTTAAGTTTTCATTTAGGGACTAAGGGTCCCAAAATTCTCTAAATCCTAACACCGAATGTCCTTGCAAACCAAAATAGCAGAAATGAACTTTGGAGAAACAGTTAATAGGATATCTGGCCGAATATTCCAAAAATAACCGGCCGTGTCGTTACAAAATCCTAAATACTTACCGGAAGCCATGCCAAAAGCTCTTTTTTTTGGATTTAGCATCATATTTTATTTGTGAGAATCTCAAAAGTGTCTAACAAGTGTTGAAAATGATGTCCCTCCTGTGTAGAATTGACCAACATATTGTCAATGTAGACTTCCATAGTTTTTCCTAGATAATCTTGAAACATTTTATTCACCAATCTTTTATACGTGGCTCTAGTATTTTTTTAAACCAAATGGCATAACTTTATAATAGTAAGTTCCCATGTCTTTGATAAATAAAGTTTCTCGAGGGTCTATCATGCGGTAGAATCAATTAGTTTATCTATATGCGATAAAGGAAATGAATCTTTAGGACAAGCCTTATTTAAATCAGTATAGTCTACAAAAAACCGCCATTTCCCATACTTTTTTGGAACTACCACAGTATTAGCTAACCAGCTAGGGTACTTTACGTCTCGTATCGAACCAATTTTTAAAAGCTTTTGTACCACATCTTGTATTACTAGATTTTTGAAGGATCCCTATTTCCTCTTTTGCTGCTTGACATGTGGATATAATGGGTCTCGATTCAATTTGTGGGTTATCAACTCTGGTGGTACACCTGTCATATCTGAGTGCGACCAAGAACACCAATCTGTGTTTGTTCTTAATAATTGAATTAACTTACATTTCATTTCTGGGCTTAGATTTGCTTCGATGTAAAATTTTCTATCTGGCCAGTGTATGAATAGTACTACAGCTTCGAGTTCTTCAGTTGTTAATGTTCTCATTTTCTTCTAGCTCTTGAATAATATCGAATCTTGAATAAACATCAGTCTGTCCTGGAATGCCTTCATTTGAGGTCCGTATCACGATGTCCTCAACTCAATTCTGTAGTTGCTATTTCTAGTCTATAACATCGGTTACCGTGCTTGCAACCACCACTAAATTGATACTTCTAGAAACCTACAGATCCCCACGATTTTGACGAATTCCACACTGTTATGGAAATTGGATAACTTGATGTAATATGGACGGTACGACAGCCATAACATAAATCCACGATTTTCCAAGAATTATATTATAAACCATGTCTTCATCTATCACCTGAAACTTTGTATCCGTGGTAACCCCTTCTTCAAATGTGGTAAGTACTACTTTCCCTTTTGTGATAATGCTTGAATTATCAAACCCAGACAAAGACCATGCCTTTAGTATCATCTTGTCGTTAGCTTACATTTCATTCAATGCCCTTACTAAAATTATATTCACAAAACTACCTGGGTTAATAAAAACTTGTTGTATGCCAGTATCATGTACAAGTAGAGATATAACCAGTGCATCATTGGTGATAAATCATCAAGCCGTCCGTATCTTCGTCATCAAACATTATACTGTCACCATCTAAGACCTGGCGAATTCACTTCCCGTGAGTAACCATGACTTTTGACGTCTTCTTTCCAAATGTATATGTTACTCTATTGACCCCGTGTCCTCTAATAATTACGTTTACTGTTCTTTTTGGTGATGGAGATTTCGGGGGTTCCTATCTATTTTTCATATATGATTGTCTTGCTTTCTCACCGAACAAATTAGTGAGATAACCTTACTTCAACAAGTGCTCTACTTCTAACAATTTGTTTAACCAAAAATAGATTTCTCATTCAAAGTCTATATTTTGAAGGAAAAGGATTATTGATAACAAAATTTACTTCACTTCCATAATAATCCTTTAGAAAAATAATAGCAATAATATAGATGATTGTCACACTTCTTTTTCCCTTATGGGGATAGGAGGAGTTTTTTCAATTTAAGTGATATAAATTGCATTGAGAATTTTTTTCAGATTCGCCACTTGGAATGATTTATGGTGTCCCAAGTCATAGGTTTATTTTAAATCCTAAATCGAGAAAATTGACTCTTATCTATGGTCCACTAAATATAGTAATCCAGGTAAGGAATTCTTCTAACGCAGGAGAAAATGTTAGGCATTTTCAGAATCTATGGTTTTAGCACGATCGCTAACTATTGATAATTGGCCTAGTTATCTGATTCATTACGTATTTAAAAGCTATTGTGCATTTATAACTTTTAAACTGCGTTTAATTATTTATGGAGTTATTTTTGGAATAAGGTACGATGTCATACACTTGTTATTTTGGTACACATTGCAAATCGCATCACATAAAATACACCAGCGATTTATAACATATTTATTTTTATTAACTGTTCAAAGCTATGGACGGGTCAAATGAAATGCAAACCCGATTTGAGATTTAAGTATCACGACCATGCTACTGGAATCATACCCATGGCCATGATAATTTATTATTGATAGAGCCTAAAGCAAGCTACGAGGTTTATGAATATTAACGACCTAAGTATGCTACTATCGATCCAAACAAATAAAGTAGAATAATTAACATGAGAAATTCATTTTTTCATTCTTGATGTTCAATCCCAACCCGTTTATTGCTGAAAATGGAATGCTGAATCTTATTGAATAAATAAACTCATATCTCTTCTTCTCACGTGAAACACAGTATTACGCAAGAGAAATCAAACACAAAGGAACAATAATGGAATAGCAAATTAGCTTTCGCTCATTTAAATCATAGAACACCATATAGAGCAACAAACCAGACAACTAATCAAATTTTAATTATTCCAAACATAGACTGAGATAGAAGAAGGAATGGACCTCAAAAGCTTTGAATCACAAAACTCATTAAATGAACGGGACCTCGACCGAAAAATTTCAGTGGTGCCGGAAACTCTAACGAAATTTGACGACCAGAATTTAAATGGAAACAAAGGTGAATACTTGAGTGGATCCTGAATGACAACCTCGAAACTCGTCGGATTCAATGGTTTTAAAAATCGAAAGCAGAAGAAAAACTAAACTATGAAACGAAGGACTGGTCGTCTCCTTCGTCCTCATTTTAAAAATTGAAGTTCTTATATGTTTTTGTCGTGCTCGTCTCCTTCGTCCTCCTCTCTTAGATCTATTTTTTGTTTTTTGTTTTTTGACCATGTATGTGTGTATAGTGAGTCTTGCCGGCTCAAATTTTCATTCTCTTGGGGATTAGGAACAGCGGCGGCCAGGTGTGGAGGAGGTATGGTGGTTTGCGGCTGGTTTTTAAGTGAGAGAGATGAGATTTCTCTTGGTTGTGAGATTAAGAACAGGGAACAGCTAGGAGTTGTTTGGGTCGGTAGCGTCTGGTTTTTGTTAAGGGGAGAAGCGTCGATGTTGATGAAGCTTGAGGTCGGTTATTAGGGTTTTTAGGATGGACAACAAGTTCAGGGGTCTTCTCTTAGGGTTCTTCTTCAATTAGTGTTATGTGGTGAAGGGTCTAGGTTAAGGATGAGGTAATGGTGTAAGATTATTTGGGCTAAGGGTAATTGGGTTGGCCGAAAATTGCTTAAGAAAATTTAAAAATAAGACTAATTTTGGGGGTTGTTCAAACTGTTGTAGTTAAAATCCAAATCTTATTCTAAAAAGTGTAAAGTATTTCAAAAAACATAAAAATCACGCTGAACTAAATAAACTACTAAAATAAAACTAAATACTAAAAGTGAAACTGTTTTTGTATATTTTTTATTTTATGAAAGATAATGTGTAAAATCTCGGGGACGGTTAAAAACTACGTGTCTACAATGATTAACAAAGAGAAATAAGAAACGAATCAACAATCAATCCCTAAAAGCAAGACAGAATCTTTGATAAGCCATAAATTTATAGAATGTATTTCGTTAGTAATCAAAACGTGTTCTTATAAATATAATTATTTATTCTTATATAAGAGCGAACAATCATAACCGTTTTCGCACTTAATTTGAATTCATTATGGGCATTAATTGTATTGATTACCCATTACCATAGATGACCATAACCAACATATTTAAAGCTTTAGACTCCTTATAACTGCTCAGATTCCCTGTAACGATTCGACCAGTCATTTTGAGAATTTACGCTTTGCTCGATTGTTTGAGAGCGTGAGTAGCTCCGTATGATATATTATAACTTATGTGAATCGTCCGTTTTGGTTTTCAGGTTATTCGAATTTTGATATGGAAGAATGATTTTCAGCTAGAAGCTTTAATTTGAAAGGTTTGTTGAAGTTTTAACTTTTTAGTATTTGACCTCGGATTAGATTTTTGATAGTTCTGTTCTGTTGGATAATTTTGGACTTAGCAGCACGCCCTGACAGCACGCCCTGATTGTTATTTGGAGATCCATAGTAGAATTTGGTAGAATTTGGCTTGAAATGGCAAAAAGTTGGAATTGTGAAAAGTTTGACCGGGAGTGAACTTTTGATATCGGGGTTGAATTTTGATTCTGGAAGTTGAAGTAGGTCATTAATGTTAAATATGACTTGTGTAAAAAATTGAGGTCAATCAGACAAGATTTGATAGGTTTCGTCATCGGTTGTTGAAGTCCAAAGTTTCAAGTTTATTGATTTTGGATTGAGGTGTGATTCATCATTTCGATTTTGTTATGTGTGTTTAAGGCATCGAGTAAATCCGCGTTATGTTATGGTACTCGTTGGTATGGTTGGAAAGGTCGTGAGGTGCTCGGGCGTGTTTTGGATAGATTCCAAATCATTTACCTTCATGTTTCCACTGTTGGTTTTCTGGTGTCTCAGTCCTTCATCGTGTTCGCATGGAAAATGTCGCAGACGCGTAGTGTATTTTAATGGCAGTAGAATTTTCATCGTCGTATTTGTGAATATTGGTCCATATTTGCGAAGAGTTGGGGCTAGTAATATTTGTGTTCGCATATAAGCTATCGTGTTCGTGTAGAGTTGAGTTGAGAGCTGGAGCTGGAGGATCGTTCTTCATCGTGTTCGCGAGGCTCATGCCGCATTTGCGTAGTTCTATCTCTAGTGTGTATCGCATTCGTGAGGCCTGTGCTGCGAACGCATAGAGCATTTTCGTGGCTGATAATTTTTGTTCATTGTGAACTAGATAGTGATCTCGCATTCGCGAAAGAGGGTGTTTAGGTAGAAGTATATAGTTCTCTCACTACAAGAAAAAAGGCTATTAGTGGCGACCGCATTTGCCACAGAAAGTTTAATTATCGCCACAGATGAACTTTCATGGCGACGAAGTGGCGACGAAGTGGTTGTTGACTATACTAAGTGGCAAATACTTATTGGTAGCGACTTATGATGGTTGCCATAAAAGGTGTACCTTTCGTGGCGACATTTGTTGTCACAAAATTTATTTTTGATTGCCACTAGAATTCACTTTAGAGAATCCGTCACCGCTAAATGATAGTCTTTGGTGGCGACTCATATCGCCACAGATCATTGGCGGCAACGATGGGTGCCACCAAAACCTAACTTTGGTGGCTACTTTTGTCGCTACTAAAAATTACATTTTAGTGACAACTTCGTATTGCCACCAAATCTTCATTTTTTTGTGGCATCAAAATGTCGCTACTAATTATATTTTCCTTTAGATTGTAATCACAAAAGCTCTTATTTTTTGTCACAACACATGTTTTCATAAAAGAAAAAATAAAACTACAAATATTTATCCAACCCGATAAAATTCGAAAAATAGAATTGGAGTCTTTTTAATGTTAAAAAGTCTACACATTCAAAAGTAGTCAATGTATATACATTGTCATTTCACGATACAAACAAAAAAGGAATAGTCTTCAAGATATACTCCAATATCTTCTACGATAAACAAAAAGACCATAAAAATATTTTCAAACTACTCCTTGAGCAGCTTCAATTCGTTGTTCTTCAAGTATCTTGTCCCATCTATTAAAAAATAAAGATGAAATAACAATGTGAGATACAATCGATACTTTGTGAATTCAATTATCAAAACCAAAACTAATAATAATAAATCTTAATATAGAACAACGAATTGAATTGAATGCACAGAGTCGTATTACATAATCTATGTCCAAATTGTTGAAAGTAACACGACAATGTAATATTTGACTAAGAACCTACTGAAACCATCTATAATGCACAATCAATCACCAGTCAATAAGATAACAGAACTAAATTCTATGCCGTTAGCCACCTAACAATGATTTACTCATTCCCTTGATATGGTGAGTAAACACACACTTCAAATGATCACCAAAAACTACTTCTGCATTGAGTAGAGAGGACATGTACTAGAGACTAAAATTACTTGAGAGAGAATTTTTTTATAATTACTTGGTCCCCATAGCTTCTAGATTGGTTCTGTCAGCATATTTAGCACTCGGCAAAGCAAAGTGGTTGTTTTCTTGAATGTAAAAGGAGAGGGTGGGGACAGTGGAGTCCCCAGGTATTTTCTTTTAAATTTAGACATTTTTCTAAGTTTGGTTTTAAAAAAATGGATACATGTAAATGAAAAATTATTATATACTCTGTCACTTTCAGTATTGTCCATGTCTTAGTAAATATAAGAAGATGACAAAAACACTTGTTATGTTCAATCTCCACTGATTTGGAAAACACAATACTACATATTGATAAGTTAAGTTGAAACAAGTGTTAGAGTTGCTTTAATGGCTTGAATATGAAAGGTCTTTCTTTTTAGTCAAATTTATACCTATTATACTCTCAATACATTTAACAATAGATAAGAAGTTCTATACTATTGGTGAAATTGAATCTATTGAATAACGTAACAATTATCTACAACTAGAAGCTGGCTTCACCAATATTGTGTAATGGACTAAGTAGAAATACTTATATATGCTTATGTTTTCAAGGACAACTCATTCAGTTTTAATAAATATAGAGTAAAATTAATTTCTAGAGAAATACCTGTATAAGCTTATGATTTATGAACATAAACTAAACTGATTTCAAGATAAATCCCTACCTGTTGCATTCTGATCAGCCATGCTTCCATTTTTTCTTCAAACTTTTTGTCAACTTGTAAATCCGTCCGTGCACGCTCAGCAACCATTTGTTCTGCTAGCTTACTTTGCAACTCAACAGCCATGTCTTCTTCTAGCTTGCTTTTCAACTCGGCAGCCATTTGCTCACGTTCTTCTTGTAATTTTCTATCCATTTCCTCTTGCATCTCTTGACGCATTCTTTCCATTTGAGAAGACATACTCGCCTCTAAGTCTAGCTGCTGCAAACTACTTTTTTTTGTAGGCTTCTTTCCATACCCTTTTCCACGAACATAGCCAGTTCGTTCGCCAAGTACGGTGACTAAAATCTCATCTGCACTCATTGGTTGCTCATTTTCTTCAGATTGTTGTTGAGTTACAATTTCTCTCAGTTGGCCCTGTAATTATGTATGAATTTATAGTATAAAATAGGAAACAGATAATAAAATAATAAAATAATGATGCTAAGAAATTTCATGAATTTGTTGCGACTGTGGATCCGACCACACAATTTCTCCTTTGTCATCCTTACGGGTATGTTGGAGCTCCCAAACTCGATCTGGTGCCGCTTTATTTTTACTAACAGGATCTCGCTAAAATATATTTCAGTAGAGGAAAATTTTTATAAGCACATAATATGTTATAAAGTAATGACGAATACTTTTATAGTGATTGTGGTAAATGTATTTACCGTCGATTCCTCTACTTCGGCAAATGATTTTGAGCCACAAGAGTGCTTAGTTATCTGTTTTCCCCTATTATGTTTGTTCCTCTCACTTGCAGCCTAGAAATTAAATCTATACATAAGAACCTATAATTAAATATTGACTTTATCAAGAATTTTTATTACAATGTTACCTTAAATTTTGGACTCCCAAAAAGTCCTACAAGAAACACCCAATCCTCAGGCGTAACATCATCCGACCTATGAGACAGCCTCTCTTTATCAGTTGTATAGAGATTGTATTCTTTATGCAATCGAGTCTTCCATGCTCTAAAAAGTCTTCGCACAGTGTCAACAACAAGAGCTTGCAATACATGTTCTCGCATACCCCTAGCTTCAAATTTATCCTAAAATAAATATGTAAAGCTATTGAAAGTAAATAAAATGTATGACATAAATTCAATGTGATATTGAAAGTAAATTATTACCTTAACCTTCAACCATATTGCTTCTCCATGTTTCGCAATTATTGCTTTCCAATCACCATCTCTGAATGAGATAGTGCTCCGCATAATCAAGCCACAGTAGTTTACAATATCCCTAGACCCTGGACCTACAGCTCTCATAATGTCATCCGGAATGCTGATGGGAATTTTACTGCCATACTTAGTTTTCATATCCACATGTAGAGATTTGTATCTCCCTCTGCCTTTCTTATTATCTCTGTTTTCATAAAGATTACCTTCACAAGAATAGGAAAATTTATGTCACACTCACTTAATAAGTAGATTTATTCTACATGACTAATTGTTCATGACTTTATTATACATGACTTTAGTTTCCTTTATCAATGGAATTGAGATTATTTCAATGCCTGATTATATCCAGATAAGCACCATGAAAAGTTTGTATAGAAAGTGTAAAGCTGAAATATTACAGAATACAGTGGTTTCATCTCTTAACAAAAAGTACAAACTGACAACTGAGATGCTGAAGAAAGTAAACCTCACAGACACATGAGATGCTTCTGATAGCACCACAAAAAGCACAAACTGACACCAGAATTACAGGAAAAACAACCGTTTATGATCAACAAATTGTCTACGACAATTTTCCAAGTTATTGCACCTACTGCAAACACCAAGGTCACGAGGAAAAAACATGTCGCGTAATGAAGAAACAAGTTGGAGAGGAGACTGTCGCAGAGAATTCAGCAAGGGAGATTATCTTACATAATACTGATAGAGTCATGCTTGAACAGCGATGCTAGGGACTTTTTGAATGCAAAAAGATCTAGGCAAATTGAGGATGCACGATCAGGTGAGGAGTTACACCTGGGAATGACAAAAATCGATGGTTTACTGCAGGGTGAGGATTTTTTGGTATCAGGTACTGCTTTTGGTCGTGAAGCTGTTGAGTGTGGTGGTGATATCACAAAAATTGATAAGGATCCTAGTCCACTAGCTCGTGATGTGCCTGTTAGGGTAGCATCTAATGTGGTAAATCCCATAGTGCAGGCTTGACAAATTGGCTACTGCTACTGCTATTTTGGTACCTGGTGGCAGTTTAAAAGGTAGAGTTGATCATGTGGTGGATGCAGGCACTATTAATAAAAAACAAATTGACTCTCCAGTTCCTAAATGTTCTAAAAGGGATCATGCTTTAGAGAATAACTTCTCAGGTGCTAAGGCTAACAATCAAGTGGCTCAAAAAATAGAGGAAACAGAGTTGGCAAATACTGCAAAAAAGCTGCCCGCTAGTGCAGCAGCTATATCTGGTGGATTTCCAAATACTGTTGCAGAAGAGGTGAGCCCCAGTTGTAATGAGGTGCCTCAAAATTTCCAACAACATGTAGAGATGGAGTCTACAGTCGCAATGCCTACAAGTCAACAAGCTACACAAAGTGTAAATGCAGCTGTACAACCACACATATATGCTAATGCAGCTGTTGCACCATCTGCTGCAATTCTAGAGGAGACTGTTGCTCGAGCTACTGATGAATTTATGCAAGGAAAGCCCAATGATCGAGGACATATGGGGAAAAATGCAGGTAATAACATGTCAAAGGTAATAATAGGTGAGCAACAAAAATTAGGCAATAAAAAAACTAGGCAAAAAGTCGCACCTGAGGTCTGTAATTCTAGTGAGACCCAGGGGTTTGGAGGGAATTTTAGAGGAGCAAAGGGCATTTTGATGGAAATTAAGGCTGGTGATCTAAAGGTTGATAGTATAGGAAGGGATCAAACTAAAAATGGAGAAGTTTGGAATGTGGTAACACCAAGAAAATCTCCTACAAAGAAAGGGGGGTCACCAAAACAACAGAAGCAAAATTTTCAACAAAATGACCTTACCACTGCTGCCAGCTCAAATGCATTTGCGGTTCTTACTGATTATGGGGATCCAAAAGATGTTGATGCATGTTCAAACGATCAATACACCTCGAAACAAATGGTACCAATGCCTAGCAGTGATCGAGGAGGACAAGACAAGGCTAGTTTGGGCAAAAATCTAAACGTGCAACGAATGGACACTGCCATTGTGTCCAACACAAACTCCTTCATGGTTCTTGCATGTAATGAAGATCCTGGAGGTGATGTAACTGGTCAAAATGATAATGTGTTATCCAGGGAGTTAGCATTAGTTCCCAGTAAAGACAACGAAGGGAATAGCAGTGACAAGTTGGCTAAGGATTGTGATGTTCGACTATATGCTCTAATGCAAAATAAGGTGGAGGAAAATATGGGCAATGCACTTAGCTCAAATCTAGTGATATTCAGGTCTTCTCCAGCAAACAACATGAAACTTAATTGGGTGGATATACAATCACAGTCCAAAAGGGAAGGTGGAAACTCATACTGTCTATTTTCTTATCCACCCCAGCAACTTAAAAAATAATTGAATGGGAACCAGCCGTGTTATATTGTGATTAGACATCCCCCAGAATTTGAAATGCCGAAACTAATAAATGCCTTTATCTATTTTATCAAGGTTCACATTATTTGAATCAAGTTAAGAAGATATATCAGTTATTTGTCAATGTCTATCTCCAGGGATACCTTGAAAATAATATCGGTAATGACATATTTTTCCAGATAGTTGCACAGGAGAATGGGTTATCTTAATTTAGGAATTAATATCGGTGTAGGTTTATTATTTGGTCTTATAACATATAGATTAAACAAGCATAATAAACTTTGTATGTTCAATACAAATAACCAAAAACAACTAAAAAATGCCAACTGAAATATATGATTCCAATTCAATAAAGAACTAACCTGCACCACTATTTTCATTTTCTGGAGTGGGATGCACACTTTCTACAAAAGCCCTTGATGATAATGAGTCCATAGATTGCACTTGATGAGGGTTACTCGATTGTCCCATATCTGGAGATAGTTGTGGTTGGGGATTAGGCCTAAAGGATGACGTAGCACTAAAATTATCATGTAGTACTCCTACATTGCCGCATCCACGACCCTTTCCACCTCTCCTACCTTTACCTCGTCCAATTCCTGTCATTTCCTGTAGCATCACATAAAAATATAAGTAAAGATTTACATTTTAGAATTCTTGGTTAGAATCTGCTTAATGCACCATAGAAACTTTTGTATTCTCTACAGTATTTATACCATATTCACTCAATTCTAAACTAAACACAAATCAGAAACTAAGTTACAACAAAACCAAGCAGGACGCAATCCTTCAGTGACCTTGAACCAGCGGACAAACCTTTAACAGGAATAGAAATAAAGTGTCAGGATAGTTGCAATGCAAGATAGAACAGAATATCAAAGATTGCATATGCACTTATTTAAAAAAAATTGAGTATGCTTTAAAGGAATATGTAACCCATTCAAAAATTCATATTAATGGAAAAATAACAGAGGCTATAAAGGCAAGAAGCCTTGCTTAAAAAGCACAAAAAAGCTAGAAATTAGAAGCTATTTCTTTGATCAGTCCATATCGCTATCCTCTCCTTCAATATCATCAAATATCTCTTCTTCGCTTTCTTCATCTTCGGTTATATCTATATCATTGTCATTAACAAAACCATCTTCTTCATTATGCCCACTTGTCCCAGCTTGTTCTATTGCATGATCATAATTAATGATGTGAGGTTCAACATCATCCCTGTGCAAAGACACCAAAATATCATTTTCTTGATCACCATTAAGCTCCATATTAAATTCAACTTGCATTTGTTGGTAAGCTTCTTCATTCTGTAGTGCTTCATCTTCAATATTTGTGCAATTATCGTCTACTTCAGGCATATTAAAAAGGTCGCGAGGACTTGTCTTTAAAACAACAAGCCAATCTTTATCAACTAAGTCATTGACATAGAAGACTTGTTCAGACTGAGATGCCAATACAAATGGTTCATTTGTATTCAAGGCACATCGAGTATTCACACTTGTGAAACCATACTTGTCAACTTTATATCCTTTTCCTAAGTGAGCCACATCCCACCAATGACACTTGAAGAGGTAAACTTTTCTATTTCCCAAATACGACAACTCGTAAATATCCTCTAATACACCATAGTACTCCTTCTTAGAATCTGAATCATCTCCTCTTACAAGAACTCCATTGTTCTGAGTTTTTCTTCTTGATTCAAGATCTTTTGTTTGGAATCTAAATCCATTCACCATCAATGTGGAATATCGATGCACCACTGGTCCAGGACCGATTGCTAAGCTTATGAGCTCATTATTAGCATTTCCTTGTGCAGCTAATTGCAAGATCTACAAAGTAAGGAAAATAACTCCCTCTTAACCAATGATATAATAGGACAATAAAAAGTATTCAAAATGAGATTTGATTTAACAATTACATGTTCACGAAACCAAACAGGAAAGTCATTGTTATGCCTTTCATCTCTTCTTGAACTTTGTCTTTCAATCTCTTTTGTATGTTCCCTGCATTTTAGATAGAATTAGTTAAGATAATGGATGAATTATTCAAATCTGAAATCAAATCTGAAACAATCTCAAAATTGACTAAAAAATAGAAACTTACTCCATGAATGGCCAAACCTCTTCACAATTTTGAAGAACATACATACATGCTTGTTTAAACTCATCATGAGATAGCGTGATGATTTTTGAACCACCTTTTTTTGCCCACTATTTTTAAAGATGGACATTTCAGCATTTGACACGGATTCATCGCCATTACTAGCTGGTTTATTAAACTTGGTTGAGATATTCTTTAAGTATCGTGAGCAAAATGTGAGGCTTTCCTCTGCCAAATAACCTTCTGCAATTGAACCTTCTGGACAATTTTGGTTTCGAACATATGACTTAAGTGTTCCCATATACCTGTATGCAAGTGATTGGTTAATATAATTAATTTGTCATTCTAATACTTTAGTGTTGAAATTTATATGAAAAATACATTACCTCTCGAAAGGGTACATCCATCGAGTTTGAACTGGTCCACCAAGCTTTGCCTCTCTTTCCAAGTGAATTGGCAAATGAACCATAACGTCAAAGAATGCCGGAAGAAAAACAATTTGAAGTTTGCATAATATGATAGGAATTTCAGCCTCAAGGATATTAAGATCTTCAATTGTCAAGCACTTAGAGCATAGATTCTTAAAAAAATTTCCTAATGCTATAATTGGTTCACACACTTCTTTAGGCAACAAGCCACGTATAACTAGTGGAAAAATATCTTGCAACAATACGTGGTGATCATGACTTTTCAATCCATGTATCCTTTTGTCTTGTATGTTGACACACCTTGAAATGTTTGATGAAAAGGCATCAGGAACCTTCAAGTTAGCTAAAAAAGTACATGCCTTCAACTTCTCATCGGGGGATAATGCATAGCATGCTGCCGGTAATAAAACATTGTTCCCATCCTCAACTGGGTGCAACCCTTTCCTAATTCCAAGATCCACCAAGTCATATCTATTTTTAACCGTGTCCTTAGTCTTTCCAGTCATATTCATCACAGTAGATACAATATTATCAGACACATTTTTTTCTATGTGCAATACATCCAAGTTATGTCGTAACAGAAGAGTCTTCCAATAAGGCAATTCGAAAAAAATACTTTTCTTCCTCCAATTGTAAGCATCATTGGGAATATTACGCTTTCGCTTTTGCCCTTTACCATAAGTCACATTTCTCAAACTTTGTAACTGTTCAAGTGATTCATCACCTGTTAAGGGATTAGGTGCAACACCCATCTCTATTTTTCCATCAAATAACCTCTTATTTTTACGCCATGGATGGTCCATTGGAAGAAAACGACGATGGCCCATATAACACAACTTATTACGTAAAGAAACTGATTGTGTATCTTTATGACAACAAGGACATGCAAGCTTACCTTTGGTTGACCATCCTGAAAGGTTCCCATATGCAGGAAAATCGTTAATCGTCCACATGATAGCCACACGCATCATAAAATTAGTTTTTGAGTATGCATCATAAGTTTCCACCCCCTCCCATAATTCTTTTAATTCTTCAATCATTGGTTGCAAGTATACATCTATATCATTGCCTGGAGACTTAGGACCTGAAATAAGAAGTGTCATCATGAAATATGGATCCTTCATGCAATCCCATGGTGGAAAATTGTATGGAACTAATATGACTGGCCAAATGCTATGACTAGTACTCATGTTCCCATAGGGTTGGAAGCCGTCACTTGCTAAACCTAATCGAACATTTCTCGATTCAATTGAAAAGGTTGGGTGGAGCTCATCAAAAGATTTCCAAGCCATGCCATCAGATGGATGTCGCAATATACCATCATCAATATTTTGCTCCTTGTGCCACCTCATTTGTTTTGCTGTCTCTCTTGCCATGTACAATCTCTGTAGTCTTGGTTTGATTGGAAAATGTCGCAAGACTTTGTGAGCTACTTTCTTGCCTCCAGTATCTTTTGACTTCCATCTAGACTTACTGCACTTAGGACATAATTCGGCATTGGCATACTCTCTCCAATATAAGATACAATCATTCTCACATGCATCTATTTTGGTATAACCCAAGCCTAAGTCTTAAAGTACCTTCTTCGCTTCGTAAAACGAATTTGGTACAAATGACCCCTCTGGAAGAACTTCTTTAAAGAATCTCAGCAATGCATCCATCAATTTGTTGCTCCAATGATTAAGGCTCTTCAAATGAAGTAGCCTAACTACAAAAGACAACTTTGACACTTTTTTACAGATCTTCCAACAATTTGTAGAACTTTTCCGCATGCACATTTGGCTCTTCATTTTCCTCTTGATAATTATTCATATTCTCTATATTTGTAACTCCACAAGCATCATGAATCATTTCTGGAATATCATCTACTTCAACAGTATCATCATCTACTTCGCCATTGCATACATCATTAGAATTTTCATTAACTCTTACTAATACTTCTCCATGCAAGTCCCACACTTTATAACTGTCCCAAAAACCTTTCCCCACCAAATCTCTTCTTACTTGGATTCTTGTCTTGAATGCAGTATTTCTACACCCTTTACAAGGACACCGAATTACAGAGCTCACATTTGGTTGATTGTATGTCCAACCAAGAAAGTCATCTATTCCTTTAATATATCTTCTGTCACATCTATCCCTAATATCCAACCAACTTTTATCCATATCTTTTCTACAAAAAAATGCAATCAATTAACCAATCAAAGGGAATCAATAATCAAAGCAAACCAATTATAAGCAAGTATTGAACTCAATGATTCTACACGAGTAGAAATCAATGAAAACACAAGCTATATAAATAATGTTTGAACTAAATAATTCAACACAAGTACACACACTAGGATATAGGACATAAATTTTTTTATAATAATGATAATACATTAGATATGCTAAAAATAATTAAATACCATAAAATGGTCTTACAGAAGACAAGTCCCAAAAAAATCCATTCAATTGTCATGTAAGGTTAGACTAAGTTTCTTTTCACCTTCTCAAAAAGTGAAGAACCTCTTGTATAGCTTTAAGTGTATGAATGAATTCTCATTAAGACTCATAGTTTAGAAGATAGTTTAATACAGAATCCGTTAAATTAACACATGTTATCATTTTGTATTATCGGTAAAACTAAAATAGATTAGTTAATGGAATTTTAATATAGACAAACACTGTACTTAGAAAGAACATATATTATAAAATATATGGAATGAAAGTAGTAGTTTAGTTAATCATTTTCCCTAGTTTATTAATCGATTCTATTTTATTAATATTCATAAATATATATTATAAAATCAGAGAATTGGAATCCTACAATACTTCCAGCGAAAAACCTACATAAAGTCATCAATCACTCACAAATCCCACTTTTCTATATCCCAAAATTATTCTTTTATAAGAAAGGCTACACACAAAATAATCCCAACAAAATTTAATGAATAAATAAGGAGAAAGAATCTGATATTATAGATTGTATACCACACAAATCAAGCTAAAACCGGAGGTTGGAGATATATATATATATATATGAGTATATTTTCTTCAACAGTAAAGTTAAAATCAAGCAACAAATAGTCCCTAAACTAATTGAGAAGAAATAGCTATATATATATATATATATTATGAGTATATTTTCTTCAACAGTAAAGTTAAAATCAAGCAACAAATAGTTCCTAAACTAATTAAGAAGAAATAGCTTACTAATTTTCTCGGTAAAATCTCAGGAAATCAAAGAAACGATACAGCTTTGTTGGGTTCTTCAGTGCAGCAGGGTAAATCGTTATTTGGGTGAGAATGGTCTCTTGAGAAGATCCCTACCCTTTTGAGTTAGGGCTTTGAGTTTTCTTCCCTTTTTGAGCGTGAGAGATTTTTTTAGAATTGAGAGCATATTCTTTTAACTTTAAGAAGCAAATTAAATAAATTTAAATGTTTCTGAAGTGTTTATATTTTAATTTATCCTTAAAACTTTTAAATTAAAATACCAGTGGCGATCATATTGCCACAAAAGTCAACGAGATAGCTTTTTGGAGCCAAATTTTTGGAGCCAAAATTTTCCTTTTTTGCGGGAAAGTAAAATTTTGTCCTGTAGCTGAAAATATTTGTTGCGACTAGACAAAGTTGCCACTATAGTTTCTTTTCCGTGGCGACCTATTATAGTCGCCACTAATAACTTTACCTTTCTATTGCGATTTGCTAGAGTCGCCACTAAATCCCTAACATTTGTGGTGATTAATAGAGTCGCCACTGATACCTGCCACTAAAAATCCCTTTTCTTGTAGTGTCTTTTTTGAGGGCTTCAACCATTTTTATATTTTTGGAGCTGTGGGGCTTGGATTGAGGCGATTCTCGAAGAAATTTTCACCATATGAATTGTGGGGTAAGTATTCTCTACTCAGTTTTGGTTATACTCCATGAATATATCTTCGATTTTAGCTTTTGATAGAAGAATTTTAAAGAGGAAATTTAGAGGTTTTGGCATAAAGCTTCATAATTAAAGTTTTTGAGTTTTGACATCGATTTGGAGTCGGAACTGAGTGAAACTAGTATGGTTGGACTCGTAATTAAATGGGTAATCAGATTTTGTGAGTTTTATCCGGTTCTGAGGTGCGCGCCCAAGTGTGGTTTTTGGCCATTTTGGGATTTGATGTAGGATTTGATCTTTATTCGTAATTATTTTCTTGGGTTTTATCTGATGTATTTAAGTTGCTTTTAGCTAGTTTTGAGCCGTTCAGAGGTCACTACACATGTGATACTATTTTTGGAGCATCGCTTGGCTTGCTCAATGTTGGAATTGGCTTGTTCAAGATAAGTAACTCTTATAAATGTAGTGCTGAGGGTATGAAACCCCAATTTACATGTGTGATTGGTATTAAGGTGGCGCACATGTTGGGTGACATGCATGTTGTCACGACCCATTTTTCAATAATAGGTCATGATGGTGCCTAACACCATAGTCAGGCCAGCTAAAATGCGGAAGTATGATTAAGTCCTCCTTTTAGTTTAGCCAATAACAGAATTACTAAAGTTTTCAAGTAAAGGATGAAGCTAATAAAAACATGAAGTGCTAACATAGTGATACAAATCCAAAAATAAATATCTACTACAGTGTACAAGAACATGGTGTCACTAGCTACGGGCGACCAATAGAATATATATAAAATATAAAATTATGTCCTACTGTCTGAATCAGAATCGATAGAAATAAAAAAAATACAAGAAAAGACTCATTCGACTGCGAATCGGCATGAGAGAGAAGGCACCTCACCGTAGAAGTACCTGAGCATGCTTAGTGCTGCGCACCAGGATAATGACCCGATCCACCTGCCTCAAATCTTGTACATATAAGTACAGAAGCGTAGCCTGAGTACATAAACCACATGTACTTGTGAGCATGTGATTTTTGCACTAAGTAATAAAATTCCAAAATAAAAATAAATAAATATTTTTGGTTGCAATTACATGTCTTGATTGAAATCAGATGTATGTGTGTGATTGAATAATTAGAGATTAGAAATAGAAAATTAAAAAAAATAGGTTAAATACATGTATTTTTGCATTAAGTAGTTAAAAAGAAAAATCAACAAAAAAGAGCATTAATAGCGGAAATTATGGGAAAAATAGTAGAAAATTGCCAAAAATATCAGAAAATTAGTGGAAATAGGAAATTTAATAATTTAAATAATACCAAAAATAATGAAATACAAAAGAAAATTACCACAAAAATAATTGAAATACCAAGAAAATACCAAAAAATATAATAAGATTGGGCTAAAGTATTGAAAAGTGTAGCCCAATACATTGGCCCAAAAGAGTTCGGTCCAATTGATTCAAATTAAAACAATCTCAGCCGTTCATCCATTCAAATCAAACGGCTGAGACATTTAAGAGGAACTAATTTATTAATTAAATTCAAGATCTAATCCCAGCCGTCCAAACCTATTGATCTAACGGCTAAAAGCCCACTCCCCACCTAACCCTGAACGGCAGCATTTTGGAGCATGCAATGTTGACCGTTGATCTTGATTGATCCAACGGCCAGGGACCAGTCAACCTCAAGGGGTATTTGAACCCCGTCTCTAGATAAGACCGGCCATTTGCTTCACTCACAACCCTAGCCGCCCTTTTCCCCTCCTTGTTCTCTCTTCTTCGTCTCCTTCTTCAAACCTCGCCGGTCATGGAGACTATCCATCTCCACGGCAGTCTCCGGCCAACCTTCAACCTCAAACCCCTATTTCCTTTCTTCTTCATCACAAACCCCACAAAACTCCCATGAAACCATATAAGACCCCCATCTTCTTGAAACTCCGTTCATCGGAGTTCACCGCCGATGACCAAATCTATGAGAACCGTCTCCAAATCAACACCAAATAACCCCCTTTCCTCGATCTATCACCCTATCTAAACCACTGGCCTCGAATCTTACCCATTCTTCTAAAATATCCAAAAGAAGGTTCGCCAGAACCCTAACTCCGGCGACTCAGAACAAACCACTACCAAAGATCCCGTCTTTTCTACTTCTAACACTTATCTCCTAACCAAAAGACCTTGAAGCTGAAGTCTTGAGTGAGAAAAAGAAAACCAGAAAAAAGAAAATAAAGAAAAAAAAAACCAAAAAAAAAAAAGAAAATAAAGAAAAGAAAAGAGAAAACTGGAAAAAGGAAAAGAAGGAAAAGTAAAAGAAAATGGGGAAAGCTCAGGAGTCAAATCCTACGAGCTAAGTCTCCCCTTCGCTTTTTGCTTGTTTTTTCTTTAATTTTTGTTATTTCTTTTTTATTCTGTGTGTTTAGCATGTTTCTTTTTAGTATGTTAGTCGTATGAACAACTGCATGATAAATTAGGGTTTCTGTCTTTGAGAAATTTCTGTTGATTCTATTTCCCTGTTTAAGATCTATTTTTCTTTATTTAATCCATCTTCATGTCTTTCACTTAGATGTCTTGCATGTTTAGATTAGGGTTTTTGTCTTTGAGAAATTTCTATTTGTTCTGTTTCTCCGCTTAAGATCTGTTCTTTCTTTGATGTCTACTGTCATGTCTATTACTTAGATCTTCTGCATGTTCAGATTATATCGTATCTTCTGGAAAATGTCTGTTTTTCTATCTGAAACTTGCTTTCATTTGAAACTTCTTTTATGGGTTTTGCCTGTTTGTGCTTAGTTAAGAACATGTTAAGCATAATTAGGGTTTTCAGTAAACCTCTAAGTATAAGGTAGTTCTTACTATACCTGGTTCATGACTAATTGACAAGTCTTTGATTGAAATTCAACAATATTCAATCCCTTTCATTGAGTTTTGATTAATTGATAAGTGATTCTGATTTCATGGCTATGTGTGCAATTTTGCGAAAATGGCTATGTTTGCAGCAGCCTTGTGTTAAGCTGATTACTGTTAATACTTATCATGCCTAGGTGGAATTGGTTATAGCTGTAGTAGTGTATAAACTTGTTAAGTGGTTAAAATTGAAAACATATTGCTAAGTAGTTTAAAATAGGTTAAAATTTAAAACCACAAAAAGAGGTTATAAATGAACTAAATAACAAAGAGTGGTCAGTTTTGCAACTGACCAACTCTGATAGTCTTGACACACTAGCTAAGATTTAAATATGCTAAGTGTGTAATAAAAGTGGCTTAAGTCTAATAGGTTAGACTTACAAAGTCCCAAATTGACCCATGATCACTAGTGGCTAGACTTGCAAAAGTCTCAGCCATGCTTGTGTTCAGTAATTGGGCCCAATTGCAAGGCTAAGTCCAATCTTTGGACTGGCTAAGTCTCAAATAGGTTAACGCTGAATAATTAAGCAGGCTAGTCCTGCCTATTAGCTGTAGTCATAGAAAAGAAACAAAATTGGCTAAAATTGAAATAAATATGAAGTCTAATCTGGCCTGTTCTTAAATACTAGTACACATGCTGGACATTAGCTAAATAAGAGCCAAACCAAGGAAAAACCAGACCTGGATAGGTCGGGTAATTAACAAATGCCCTTAAGGGCATATAGGGAATAGGAAATGGCAAAGTTGTGGATTTAATAAAGCCTATAGGGATACATAAGACATTTAGGCTCCTGATTTCTGCAATTTTGCACAAAATTAAGGGTACATCGGTCTTAAAGAAAAGGTAACTAGGTAAATAACACTAATAAGTAGGGGCACACTAGTAAAAGCCCCAAAAAGTAATCAAATAGAACCTTCCATCACATGCTGGAAGGCATCTTCTAACAGAAAATGGGGTTAAAGTGTAAGATTTGATAAAAACGAAGGGGAAGGAAATAGAATTATTTTCTATCTTTTCCCCCCAAAAATTTCACCACTTCCCACCTATAAATACCCCCATTTAGGACTTGTTTAAGGGCTGGATTTTGGGAAATCAAAATTTTCCGAAAGAACTATAAACTAAATAGTAAATAGTCGCCTGGGATTTCTAGTTGAAATTCAGATTTGAAATTGTTTGGGATTTCTGCTTGTTCGCTGGGTTTCTATTGCTGTTGTTGTGTTATCTTATTTGCTCACCTGGGAATTCATTCTATCACTGTTGCATTGCCTGTGTTAATTCTAGTTTGCTGTACCTATTTCACCCCATTAGAACTCATTGAATCTTTTTGCTGAATAAGGTACACATCCTTGTTCGGGCTTTGTAATTCGAAGTTATGATGATATGAAGTCTCGAGTTCAAATCATTTTCGTTATTTTACATTTCTGTTGCTGATAGTTGTTTAGATAGTTTTGAATTTGTAATTCATTAGGAAATAATGTGTATATGTAGAAGTTCAAACGAAACAATGTAATAAGTAGTAAAGTAGAAGTAGTGTAGTTATAGTAGCTAAATCACTTAGTTAAATAGGATAAAATCATAAAACCAAGCTAATTAATTCCGACGTAAACCTATAACAACAACGTTCACAGTAATGACTTCAATCAGTTTGTGTAAATAGTTTAATTTGGTGCTTGAAATAAAGATTTAAATAAGTCTAAAAACAGTAGCAATAAGATGAAGTAATAGTCTAATTAAGACTAGTTTTGTAATATTGAATGAACTAGACTCATGGTAGCTTAGTGATAAATATAACCAGCACCTGCGAATATGCTATAAGTAAGTAAATCATCTACGTTTAGTTCTGTTTTACATAATTAAATAGTATCCCATCATTTAGCTAAACACAACTTAGTATGAATTAGTGTTAGAAAAAAAAAACAAAGGTGAAAACAGTTTGTTAATTCAGTTTTATGTATATTAGACAATCATAATTTGAAGTTGATACTGATAGTTTGTATAGCAATTTCTCCTTAATAACTAAAGTTCAATTTGGATTCGTACCTTTGCCTGTTCATATATGAATTTTCATTTTCTGCTTTCATTACTTCTATTACACTTCGGTCCAGGCCCAATGTATAACGCATGCCTGGACTGTGTTCGATTACCAATTGGGCCTCTGAATGCAAGCCCTAATATGGTCTGGGTTATTAAGACCCAGACGTTCATGGCAACCTGCTGAACATCAATCCAGAAGTCTAGGTCTAGTAATAATAGAAACAATAAAGGCATGGACTCACTTTTGGAAATATAGATAGTTAAACCGATTAAGGAAAAGCAAGGATAGAAAATATAGTCACACATTAAGTATGTACTTTAAATTATATGGGACGAGCGTCACATAATAACAAAAATAGTGGGGCCCACTTTAGAGTAATTGACAAAGTATATAATAGAATCGGGAAGGTTGATAGAAAATTCCACAACCTTTCCCAAAGATAAAAAGCCGTTAGGCGCTTATTAGGCACGATTTAATAAATATACCTTCCCTAATACGAGTGTGCATTTGGTGCGACTCAAATCATAAATCCCGGCCAAGCTGAAATGTACTAAAAGTAACAAGCGTACTGATTGCGGTGTGACTCGAAATACGTTTTCGCGACATCGCAATTCGCAAAAATATTAAAGTTCGAAACATGTACATTTTGCTAGAAAGAATATAATAAGTCACATAAAATCGAGAATGACAGTTGAGCGACCGTGATGAAACCACGGAATCCGGGAGTGCCTAACACCTTCTCCCGGGTTAACAGAATTCCTTATCCAGGTTTCTGTTTCACAGACTGTAATACAGAGTCAATCTCCTCGGATTCGGGATTAACCGGTGACTTAGGACACCATTATCTTCCCAAGTGGCGACTCTGAAAATTTAAATGAAATCTCGAACTAGTTGTCTTTTATTTGGAACAACTCCTTCCTCTTTGTTATTATATCCTTTTCGGGTATCTGAACATTGAGGTATACCCTACGTCTTTTTCAAAAGGTCGGAGGGGTAGTAAAAAGGGAGGTGTGACAGTACTCAGTAAGTATCCCGTCTAATTTCGAAGAAGTAGAGATGAGAGGTTGAATTGATACTTACTAAGGTCCAAAGTAATATAATATTATAGAGTGAGATACACAATATTAAGGATTACCAATAACACAGGTTCAACAGAAGAGTTATATTCATGCTATTGCCTTAGTTAAATCACTAGTTTCACTTTTTATGTTAAATGAGTAATCAGGTCATAAAAAAATGTAAGCATATAAATCATGCACAAGCATGCCAAGGTTGACGACCCGCTCCTACAGAAAGTAAATTGTGCACTGCTGAGGGTTGAGCGGCACAAACCATAGATGAATTTA
This sequence comes from Nicotiana noctiflora, assembly GCA_032618575.1. Taxonomy (NCBI): domain Eukaryota; kingdom Viridiplantae; phylum Streptophyta; class Magnoliopsida; order Solanales; family Solanaceae; genus Nicotiana; species Nicotiana noctiflora. The sequence continues at coordinate 57,320 of JASVEL010010660.1, read as the reverse complement.
TCATCACCGAGGCGATCGGCCCGATCCATAATCACCAATAATATATCACGAGAAAAGCACATAAAGCTTAATTATACATAAGGGCACTTCCACCAAGGGCTCAACAATTTATATGTTCACTTTCATTTCCTCAAGTCTCTAGCAATTCATAACAATCATATTGGCAATTTAAACCAAGAAATATTCCCTAATTAGACATGACGTGTGTCCTACACTACCGAACCATTATCATATAGTAGCTACGCACGGACTCTCGTCAACTCGTACATGCGTATCCCGTGCATTTAGCAACAATTATTTATTTAAATCCTACGGGGACAATTCCCTCATACAAGGCTAGAAAGGAGACTTACCTCACTCCAAAGCGCACTCCCAATAACCAAGAACGAGCCCAAGTCCTCAATTCGAAGACGGACAATCCCAAACTAATCAAATAAAGAAAGAACAAGTAAAAAAAGGCTGACAAGGTTGAATTCTAGCTATTTACGCAATTTCCTAACAATTAACACAAGTTTCCTAAATTTCGACCCTAGGCCGACGTGCCGATTCTGATATTTTTTGAAGGAAGTTGTTCTCTATCACCTAAGGATCACAAATATATGATTTCTAGTTCATTACATGGCAAATTAAGTACTAAAATCTCAAATTTTATTAAACCCTAGGTCTAGCTCAAATCCATTAAATTTACCCAACTTTCTACCTAATGTTTATGTACTTGAACTAGAAATGAGTGGGGATTACTTACCTCAAAATGTTATATTGACACCTTCCCTTTTGAATCACCAAAATCGCCTAACAGTTGAGAGAGATATGGAAGAAATGAGCTTAAGCTCGTATTAAATATGATTCTATCCCCAGTGATTTCGCTTCTGCGGAGGGTATCCAGCTTCTGCGGGTTCCACTTCTGCGGAAGTGGGCCGCTTTTGCGGAAAAGGCCAAGGAGGGCCTGGGCCGCTTGTGCGATCTAAAACTCGCTTTTGCGAGTCAGCTTAAGCAGAGAGCCCACTGTTTCTGCTTTTCTGGGCCTGGGGCGAATAGATCGCTTCTGCGGTTAGGGGTCCGCTTCTGCGGTTTCCCCTGGGCCTGGCCCCTTCGGCTTCTGTGAATAGACGACCGCTTTTGCAGTCTCGCTTCTACGGTCAAAGAGTCGCAAAAGAGGTTATGATAGAAGTAGCAGATGAGATTTTCCTATGTTTTTCAACTTTACTCGAACCTCGACCATTTGACGCTCGGGGCTCTCGAGCCTCGCCCAAACATACCGACAGGTCTGAAATCACGAGACGAACCTACTCGAACCCTCGAAACACTCAAAACTATGCTAAATCGAGGAATCAGCCCTGAAAACCAAATGAATTAATTCATTGAACTTCAAGTTCTTAATTCTCCTTCAATGGGTCAAAATGCCCTTAAACTACTCGGATTGACACCAAATTTTACGGGCAAGTCTTAACTGATATTTTGGACTTGTACCAAGTTTTGGAATCGAAAGCCGAAATTGATCCCCATGAAAACAATGATTTCTTTGTCTATTTAGATCTTAGAAACTGAAACTTAACAATTTTAAATACAAATTCGTTACTCAGGATAGGGACCTCAGAATGTTATTCCGGGAAAAATCACGATTCTAGGCCTGTTCTCCAAAATATTGACCGAAGTCAAACTTAGCCTTTTAAAAGAAACTTAAAGAAGCAACTAGGCTTAATCTTGCTCAAAACTCCTCTAACATCCGAACAACCCGCCCCCGCATGTGATAAATTAGCTAAAGCAAGTCCGAAAAGTATTATTTAAGGGAACGTGGTTCAAAAATGCAAAACGACCAGTCGGGTCGTTACATTCTCCACCTCTTAAACAAACATTCATCATCGAACAGACATAGAAAAGTACTTGGGCTGCTGAATAAGTGAGGATATCAGCTTTGCATGTCCTCCTTGGACTCCCAGGCCTACTCCTTGACCGGTTGGCCTCTCTACTGGACTCTCACTACAGAAATCCTCTTGGACCTCAACTGGCGGTCCTGTCTATCAACAATGGCGACTGGCTCGTCCTCGTAGCCCAAGCTCTCATGTAACCGAATGGTACTGAAATCCAACATATGTGAATAGTCGGCATGATATTACCGGATCATTCATACATGGAAGACTGGATGAACTCCTGATAAACTGGGAGGTAAAACAAGCTCATAGGCAACCTCTCCAACTCGCCTCAACACCTCAACGAGGCAACCTCTCCAACTCGCCTCAAAACTTCAAGAGAACCTTCTCGCCAACCATAAATGATACATCACGCGCCTTCTCATCGACGTAACTCTTATGGATGGACTGAGCAGTGCGAAGCTTCTCCTGAATAAACTTTACCTTATCTAAGCCACCCTGAACCAAATCTGTACCAAGCAACTTAGCCTTACCAGGCTCAAACCACCCGATCAAAGAACAACAATGCCAACCATACAATGCCTCACACGGGGCGATATCTATGCTGGACTGATAGCTGCTATTATATGCAAACTTTTCCAAGGGTAAGAAGTGATCCCACAACCCTCCAAAGTCAATCACACATGCTCTGAGCATATCCTCTATAATCTAAACTGTCTACTCCGACTGCCCATCTGTCTGAGGATGGAATGTCGTGCAAAGCTCCACGTGGGTCCCCAACTCACTCTGAATAGCTCTCCAACAATAGGAAGTGAACTGAGGGCCTCTGTCTGATATGATGGAGACCGGAACACCGTGCAATCTCACTATCTCCAGAATGTAAATCTGAGCATACCTCTCTACCGTATAAGTAGTCTCCACTGGAATAAAATGGGCAGACATGGTAAATCTATCCACAATAACCCACACTAAATCAACTTTCTGCTGAGTCTACGGCAACCCAACCACGAAATCCATAGTGATGCTCTCACACTTCTATTCCGGAATGGGCATCAACTTAAGTAGGCCACTTGGCTTCTGGTGCTCATACTTGACCTGCTGGAAATTCAAATGTTTAGCTGCATACTTCGCAATGTCCTTCTTCATCTTCTGCCACCAGTAATGCTTCCTCAAGTCACGAAACATTTTCGTAGCACCTAGATGAATGAAGTACCTCAAACTGTGTGCCTTTTCTATAATCCTCTCTCTCAAGCCATCAACATTAGGAACACATACATGGCCCTGTAGCCTTAACACCCCATCCTCGCCAATAGAAATCTCCTTGGCACCTCTCTAAAGTACCGTCTCTCTGAGAACTGCCAAATGTGGATCATCGAGCTGTCGGGCCTTAATCATCCCCAATAACGAATACTGAGCAACCACACATACTAAGACCCGACTGGGCTCTGAAATGTCCAATCTCACAAGTCTGTTAGCCAAAAACTGAATTTCCAAATCTAATGGTCTCATTTCAGCGGGAATGAATGCCAAGTTACCCATGCTCTTCGCCTTTCTACTCAAGGCATCCGCAACCACATTTGCCTTGCCTTGATGATAAAGAATGGTAATATCATAATTCTTTAGTAGCTCAAGCCACCTGTAATGCCTCAAATTAAGATCCCATGCTTGAACAAATGCTGCAAACTATGATATTCTATATAAACCTCATATGACACCCCATACGGATAATACCTCAATATCTTAAGAGCATGAACAATCGCCGTCAACTCCATATCGTGCACAGGGTAATTATTGTGATGAACCTTCAGCTGACGTGAATCATACGCAATAACTCGCCCTCCTACATCAATACACATCCCATGCCAATGTGAGAAGCGTCGCAATACACTGTATATGTCCCTTAATCGGAAGGCAATACAAGAACTGGTGCCGTAGTCAAGGCCATCTTGAGCTTCTAGAAGCTTTCCATACAATCATCGAACCAACAGAACGAGTTACCCTTTTGGGTTAATCTGGTCATAGGTGATGCATTAGATGAAAAGCCCAGCATAAATCGCAGGTAATAGCTTGCTAGCTCCAAGAAACTCTAGATCTCGATCACTGAAGTAGGATGTGACCAACTCTGAACTGCCTTAATCTTCTTGGGATCCACTTTAATACCCTCTCTTGATAGTACATGCCCGAATAATGCTACAGACTCTAGCCAAAACTCGCACTTTGAGAACTTAGCATAAAGTTTCTACTCTCGCAAGGTCTGAAGCACTACTCTCAAATGATGCTCGTGCTCACCTAGGCTACGCGAGTATATCAAGATGTCATCAATGAAGATGATAACAAAGGAATCAATATAGGGCCTGCACACCCTGTTCATCAGATCCATAAACGTTGCTGGAGCATTAGTCAAGCCAAATGACATCACCAGAAACTCATGTTGGCCATATTTAGTCCTGAATGCGGTCTTCGGAACATCTGAATCCTGAATCTGCAGCTGATGGTACCCTGAGCTCAGGTCAATCTTAGGGAACACCCTAACTCCTTGCAGTTGGTTAAACAAATCATCGATACGGGGCAACGAATACTTGTTCTTGATGGTAACTTTATTCAACTAGCGGTAATCAATGCACATCCGCATAGTCCCATCTATTTTCTTTACAAATAGCATTAGTGCACCCCAAGGCGATACACTTGTCCTAACAAACCCGTTAACTAGAAACTCCTCCAACTGCTCCTTCAGCTCCTTAGGAGCCATACGCTATGGTGGGATAGATATAGGCTGAGTGCCTAGAGCCAAGTCAATACAGAAATCAATATCACGATTCGGTGGCATGCCAGGAAGATTAGAAGGAAAAACATCGGCAAACTCTCGGACTATTGGCACTGAATCAATCGTTGGAGATTCTACAATGGTGTCTCAAACATAAGCTATGTAGGCCAAACATCCCTTCTCAACCATGCGTTGAGCCTTCAGGAAGGAAATGACCCTGCTAGGTGTATCCCTAATGGGGCCTCTCCACTCCAGTCTCGGCAACCTTCGCATCACTAGAGAAATAGTTTTAGCATGGCAATCTAGAATGGCGTGATATGGATATAGCCAATCCATGCCCAAAATAACCTCAAAATTGATAGTATCAAGCAACAAGAGATCTGCTCTACTCTTAAGACCACAGAAAGTAACCACACAAGACTAGTAGACCCAGTTCACAACCACAGAATCACCCACATGAGTGGACATATAAACTGGAACACCCAAAGGCTCAGGAGAAATATCCAGGAAATGAACAAGAAGAGATTATACATATGAATAAGTGGACACTGGGTGAAATAATACTGATACATCTCTAACGTTGATGGAAATAATACCTGTGATGACGGCATCTGAGGCCAATGCATCTGGCATGGCAGGGAGAGCATATAATCTAGTTGGAGCACTAGCTGACTGGCCACCAACTAGCTGAGTAGTTGCTGGCTGACCTCTCTCTGTCTGGCCTCTACCCCTGAAACGTCCACTACCAGTCGTCTCTCCACCTCTAGGTGGCTGGACCGCTTGTGCTGGAGTCCTAGGCTGCTACCCCTGCTGTACAGCCTTGCCCCTAAGCCTGGGGCAGTATCTCCTTATGTAGCCTACGTCCCCGTACTCAAAATAATTTGGTGCAGCAGCATGCTACCCAAATGGCTGACCCTGAATACCAGAAGGCCCACTAGAAGAAGCCTAAATAGCCGGCAAACGGCAATAACTCTCTGGCATAGCATTGAAGTAAAGACCAAAAGACTCCAGAGGACCTGAATACCCACTGGATTAACCCTGAATAGTTGGCGGGCGAAAGGAACTCTCTGGCATGGCGCTGAAATAGGAGTGTTCTGGAGCCCCCCGAGTAGGTGGTGGTGCTGGAGCTGGAGGCCTACTAGCCTGACGCCTCCCAAAGTGACCTCTACCTCTATCTAGGGCACCTCTGAAGTCTCCTGAGAATCTAGCCCTCTTATCCTACTATATCTACTCTCTACCCCTCAAATGGTAACCCTCAATCATACTGGCAATCTCAAGTACCAGCTGATATCCAATGCCCATCTCTACCTCATGAGCCATACTGTGACGACCCAAAGGGTCATCACTTATTTTATTAATCATTTCGAGCTTCTGAGGCCTTGAAAACCTCATTCCATGTTGCCTCGATTTACGTGCACAATCCGAGCATGTAGCCGAAAAGATTTTGTGATAGAAAATATGAATTCTATGAGAAATTTGGATAAAAATGATATTAATATTGATATGGTTGACTTCGGTCAACATTTTTGGTAAACGGATCCGGACCCGAGATTGGAGGGTCCCGAGAGGTCCGTAGGAAAATATGGGACTTGGACATGCGTCCAGAGTCGAATTCTGAGGCCTAGAGCCCAAGTTATGAATTTTTTCTATGAAATTGTTTTTTATGTAATTGTTAAAGGAAATGAATTAATTGACCATGGTATCGGGCTCGTATTTTGGTTCCGACGCCCGGTACAAGTCTTAAATATTATATATGTGATTTTCTGTAAAGTTTGGTGACATTCGGATGTCGTTTGAGATGTTTTGGACCTTGAGTCCCAAGTTTGAAAGTTTTGAAAACCAAAGGTATGAAAATCATGAAGTTGAGGCTTGATTTGATGAAAACGAGGTGATATTGGTGATGTGATCGTACGAACAAGTTCATAATGTGTTTTTGAGGTTGTGTACATGTTTGGTTTGGAGCCCGGGGAGCTCGGGTAAAGATTTGATAGGCCGTTGGATTAAATTCTGAAATGTTGCACTGCTGGTTTTTCACCCAGCTGTTGGCTTCGCAATTGCGAAGTATTTCTCGCAATTGCGAAGGGGGCAGTACAAGGCAGGGCTCGCAAATGCGAACCCTGATCGCAAATGCGAAGCCCCATTGACCCAGCCTTGTTCGCAAATGCGAACAATTGTTCGCAAATGCGAAAGTCCCCAGGGCCTGCCTATGTTCGCAAATGCGAACAAAAGTTCGCAAATGCGAACATTCCCTATACTGCCTTGGTTCGCAAATGCGAACCATTGTTCGCAAATGCGAACACTGCCCTATACAGCCTATGTTCGCAAATGCGAACATTAGTTCGCAAATGCGAACACTCCCTTTGTCTGCCAGTGTTCGCAAATGCGAACAAATGTTCGCAAATGCGAACAAATGTTCGCTAATGCGAACTTCCAAGCCTTAGCTTATTTTTCAAACTCCAGAAATTGGTCGGGGTTCGCAATTGCGAACCCATGTTCGCAAATGCGAACACGAGACCTGTAAAACACGATTTTAAGTTCATTTCTTCACTTTTACAAAACAAAAACACCCATTTGCGATTCTTCACGGATTCCTCCTTCATCAAAACAATTGTAAGTCACTTTTTACTTAATTCTTTCAATTCCTAACATCATTAAACATGTTTTTCATTAGAAATCAAAGGTTTTCATGGTGGAATTTCTTGTTTTTGTTAGAAAATAGGGTTTTTCATAAATTGGGGAATTGGACCTCGAATTGAGGTCCGATTTTGAAACAAATCATATACATGAACTCGTGGGGGATGGGTAACCGGATTTTGGTCCTAACCCCGAGTTCCGACCATGTGGGCCCGGGGTTGAAATTCACTATTCCGGGCAGAATGTTGTAAAAGTTGTATTTGGTCTTAAGAATTAGTTTGTTGAGTAGTATTGATGATATTAAATCAATTGTGTATAGATACGATTGGATTGGAGCTAAATTTGAAAGAAAAAGACATTTCCACGGATTGAATTGTTCATAAACATTCGAGGTAAGTGTTTGTTCTATCCTAGCTTGAGGGAATAGGATTATGTGTTATGTGTTATGTGATCGAGTGCGGTGTATGGGCTGTGGTGACGAGCATCCATACACTCGCGTCTAGTATGACCGTGAGTCGTTGGAAAATGATTATTTTGAGATATATTACAGATGAATTGTTATTGTTCTCCCTTGTCGGGACTTGTTGTGAAGATGATAATTGATTGCCCTTGTTGGGACACTTTATGAATTACTGCTTCTTTCTTTGCCCTTAACTGTGATTGTTATTTGGGTGAGGAAGAGTGATAATGCACGAAGGGTGATGCCGTGCCATGTTTATTTATTTATGCACGAAGGTTAATGCCGTGCCATGTTTTATTGATTATGCACGAAGGATCATGCCGTGCCTTGTTATTGAACTATGTACGAAGGATCATGCCGTACTATGGATGTGAGGATGAGAGTAAAAGCACGAAGGGTGATGCCGTGTACTTTATTTGCTTATTTGGTGAGGATGAGAGTAAAAGCACGAAGGGTGATGCCCTGCAACTGCTTGCTATTTCTTGAATTGATATTACTTGTGTTTACATTATACTTTGTTTTTCCTTGTGAATTTATTAACTGTGGTTAATTGTTGAATTCTTTGAGATATTCCTTATTGTGTTAATACTTGGTTATTTCTTGTTATTCTGTGGTATACATATATATATTGAATTGCACAGATTTATGTGAGTGTTTGGTCCTAGCCGTGTCACTACTTCGCCGGGATAGGCCGGGCACTTACCAACAAATGGGGCCGGTTGTGATGTTACTACACTTCTGTGCATTTTTGCACATGTCCAGGATTTGAGCAGCAGCAGTAGCCCGGTATCAGGATTTTCCTGGGAGTTGATCATATTTGAGACCGAGGTAGCTTGCAGACGTCCGCAGGCCCGGCGTCTCTCTCTTTATTTATGTTATTAGTCGTAGTCTCTTTGTTCCGAGACAAACAGAATTATGTTATATTTCCTTCAGACTTTTATGTGTAGTATTCCATAGTAGTTCGTGAGTTGGTGACTCCACGTCTTGGGTAGAGGATTTCGGTATGATTTTCACCTTGTGATTTGTTATTTCTATTTCGATAAAGCATTCCGCATTTATTTAAGTAAAATTGTGTTAAAAGCAGGATAGTATGAATACGGTGGCTTGCCTAGCTACCACGAGTAGGCGCCATCACGATCCCGATGTTGGGGGAAAATCCGGGTCGTGACAAGTTGGTATCAGAGCTCTAGGTTACATAGGTCTCACCACTCACGAAGAAGCTTAGTAGAGTTTGAGAGGTAGGTACGGAGACGTCTGTACTTGTCCTCCAGAGTCTATAGAGTTAGGAAAGAGTCTCTCATTTGTTCTCTCTTGTCGTGCGACTTGTTCCTCAAATACCGATTGAATTTCTATTCTGTCCTTTCGCAGATGGTGAGGACACGCGCTTCTTCGTCCGCCGACCAGCAGCCCGAGCCCCAGGCAGCTCCCGTGAGGGGCAGGGGCCAAGGCCGTATCGGAGGCCGTGGTAGGGGTAGAGCTCAGCCCCAGGCAGCTACCCCACAGGTGGAGCCTCATATTGAGATTGACGAGGAGGTTCCGGTTCCAGCAGCCCCCGTGGGCCCAGCTCAAGTCCCGGGAGAGGCTTTATTTACCCGGATCTCCGGGATGCTTTGGTCGAATAGCGGGATTTATGGACAGCATTGCCGAGTGGGTTTATTATTAGTTGCACCAGCCGCTTCTCGGCCGGAGGAGGGGCCCGGACTCCTATTGCTCGTACTCCGGAGCCGGTAGCTCCTCAGCCTCGAGCACCAGTGGTTCGACCACTGTGGCCACTCGGTCGAGTACCACAGCTTATGCCGGCGATGGAGCGGCCATGACTTTCGATTCGTTATGGAGGCTTGATCGGTTCTCCAAGCTATTTACCACTACATTCAGTGGAGCCGCATCAGAGGATCCTCAGGACTTCTTATTCAGTTGCCATGAGATTCTCAAGACTATGGGGATCGTGGAGACAAACGGACTTGACTTCTGTACCTTCAGGCTTGCAGGATCCGCCAAGACTTGGTGGAGAGATTATTTGCTTGACTCGACCAGCAGGGTCCCCAGCTTTATCATGGGATCAGTTTGCGGAACTATTTATGGAGAAGTTTCTCCTTGCTACTCAGCGGGATGTACTTCGGAGGCAGTTTGAGCGCCTCCATCAGGGCACTATGACGGTTACACAGTATGAGACGAGATTTGTCGATTTGGCTCGTCATGCAGTGGTGATACTTCCCACGGAGAGGGAGAGAGTCTGCAGGTTTATAGATGGGCTTAATCAACCGATTAGACTCCAGATGGCTATGGTCGTGGGGAGTGACATATCATTTCAGGAGGCAGCCAATGCAGCACGCAGAGTGGAGATGGCTCTTGCTAGAGGAGGCGGTTATTCTTCGGATAAGAGGCCTCGTCATTCGGGTAGGTTTGGTGCTTCTTCCTCTGGTAGCAGAGAATCCTTTGATAGAGGCCAGTCCTCCAGGCCTTTTCATTCCGCCCTTCAGGCTTCACAGGGTGGACCAGGTGATCGCGGTTTTCGTGGGCATTATTCAGACCAGCCTCCTATTAGTGCTCAGCCTCTTCAGAGTGTTCGTGGAGGCCATTCGGGTCGTTAGGGCCAGCAGCCCCATCAGCCTAAGAGTTGTTACGGTTGTGGTGACCCGGGTCATTTTGTTAGGTTCTGCCCTCGAGCGACGGGCAACACACAGCAGCGGGTCCTTCGTCCCACGATTCAGGCCCCAGCTGACCCTCAGCCTGCCCAGCCAGCCAGAGGCGGGGGTAGAGATTATAGAGGTGGAGGTCGAGACCGCAGAGGTGGAGACCGTCCAGCCAGAGGTAGAGGTCAGCCAGTTGATGGTCGTCCTAGAGACGCAGCTCAGAGGGGAGGTGCAGATCCCCGATTCTATGCTTTACCAGCCAGGCCAGAGGCAGAGGCATCAGATGTCGTGATTACAGGTACTATTCTTGTGTGTGGCAGAGGTGCTTCAGTATTATTTGACCCCGGATCTACATATTCCTATGTGTCTTCCTACTTCGCACCGTATTTGGCTGTGCCCAGCTATGCTCTGGATATTCCAGTTTATGTGGCTACACCAGTGGGTGACTCCATTGTAGTCGATCGGGTGCATCGTTCGTGCGTAGTTATATTTGGGGGTCTAGAGACCCGTGTTGATCTGTTGCTCTTGGATATGGTAGATTTTGAGGTCATATTGGGGATGGACTGGTTGTCCCTATACCATGCTATTCTTGATTGCCATGCTAAGACGGTGACCTTAGCCTTGCCAGAATCACCCCGACTAGAGTGGAAAGGTACCTCAAGCCACTCCGTTCGCACTGTTATTTCCTATGTTAAGGCTCGACGTATGGTCGAGAAGGGGTGTCTAGCTTATTTGGCTTATGTTCGTGATTCCAGCGCAGAAGTTCCTTCCATTGAGTCGGTCCCTATTGCACGGGAGTTTCCGAAGGTTTTTCCTTCAGACCTGCCGGGCATGCCACCCGACAGGGATATTGATTTCTGTATTGATCTGGCACCGGGCACTCAGCCCATCTCTATTCCACCCTATCGTATGGCCCCGCCGGAGCTAAAAGAGTTGAAAGATCGGTTGCAGGACCTTCTTGAGAAAGGCTTTATTAGGCCCAGTGTTTCCCCCTGGGGAGCACCTGTACTATTTGTAAAGAAGAAAGATGGCTCGATGCGGATGTGTATTGATTACCGGCAATTAAACAAAGTGACAATAAAGAATAAGTATCCACTGCCGAGGATTGATGATTTGTTTGACCTGCTCCAGGGAGCGAGGGTATTTTCTAAGATAGACTTGAGGTCAGGCTACCATCAGCTGAAGATCAGGGCGGCTGACATTCCTAAGACGACCTTTCGCTCTAGATATGGGCATTATGAGTTCTTGGTCATGTCCTTCGGGTTGTCCAATGCCCCAGCAGCATTCATGGAGTTGATGAATCGGGTATTCAGGCCTTACTTAGATCTGTTCGTGATAGTCTATATAGATGACATCCTGGTGTACTCCCGTAGCCAGGAAGAGCACGAGCAGCACCTCAGAGTGGTTCTTCAGACTCTGAAGGATAACCAGCTATATGCTAAATTTTCTAAATGTGAGTTCTGGCTGAGTTCGGTAACATTTCTGGGTCACATTGTATCAGTGGAAGGTATTCAGGTGGACCCAAAGAAGATAGAGGCAGTCAAGAATTGGCCTCGACCAGCTTCAGTGATTGAGATCTAGAGTTTCTTGGGATTAGCAGGTTACTACCGTCGATTTGTAGAGGGGTTTTCTTCTATTGCAGCCCCGATGACCAGGTTGACCCAGAAGGGTGTCCAGTTCCAGTGGTCATAGGAGTGTGAGGCGAGCTTTCAGAAGCTCAAGACAGCCTTGACCACCGCACCAGTGTTGGTACTACCTACAGGTACAGGGCCTTATACAGTTTATTGTGACGCATCTCGTACAGGGCTTGGAGCGGTATTGATGCGGGATGGTAAGGTTATCACTTATGCTTCGAGGCAGTTAAAGATACATGAGAAGAATTATCCAGTTCATGATCTTGAATTAGCAGCAGTGGTTCATGCCTTAAAGATCTGGAGGCATTATCTATATGGTGTGACATGTGAGGTGTACACCGATCACAAAAGCCTACGGTACTTGTTCAAACAGAAGGAGTTGAATCTACGACAGCGGAGATGGTTAGAGTTGCTAAAATACTATGATGTTACTATCTTATATCACCCACGTAAGGCCAATGTGGTGGCCGATGCTTTGAGTAGAAAGTATGACAGCATGGGTAGTCTCGCATACATTCCGGTCAGTGAGAGACCATTAGCTCTAGATGTCCAGGCCTTAGCCAACCGGTTCGTGAGATTAGACATTTCTGAGCCTAGCCGAGTGTTAGCCTGCACGGTCGCTCGTTCTTCTTTATTAGAGCGTATCCGTGAGAGGCAATTTGATGATCCTCATTTGCGTGAGTTGAGAGATACAGTACAGCGGGGAGGTGCCACACAGGTAAATCTAGATGATGATGGGGTATTGAAATTGCAGGGTCGAGTTTGTGTGCCCAATGTCGAAGGGATTCGAGAGTTGATCTTAGCAGAGGCCCACAGTTTGCGGTATTCTATTCACCCAGGCGCCGCGAAGATGTACCAGGACTTACGGCAGCACTATTGGTGGCGCAGAATGAAGAAAGATATCGTTGCGTATGTCGCTCGGTGTCTAAATTGTCGGCAGGTGAAATATGAGCACCAGAGACCTGGTGGTGTATTCCAGAGGATTGAAATTCCCGAGTGGAAATGGGAGTGGATCACTATGGACTTTGTTACTGGACTTCCTTTGACTCGGAGGAAATTTGATGCTATTTGGGTCATTGTTGATAGGCTGACCAAGTCAGCACACTTTATTCCAGTATCTGTCTCCTACTCGTCGGAGAGGTTAGCGGAGGTTTACATTAGGGAGATTGTTCGTCTCCATGAGGTGCCAGTATCCATATTCTAACACAAACATTTTCCGGCTATGTGCCTGGACTACGCGTATAAATCGAGGAAATATAAAATAAGGTTTTCAAGTCCTCAGAAGTGCGGAATAGATGAGGAAAGCAGGTGATGACCCTTTGGGTCGTCACAAATTTCTGCCATTAGTAGAGTTCGCCTACAACAACAGCTACCAGTCGAGCATTCAGATGGCCCCGTATGAGGAATTATATGGTAGGCGATGTCGATCTCCAGTTGGATGGTTTGAGCCTGGAGAGGCTCGGTTGTTGGGTACAGACTTAGTTCAGGAGGCCTTGGATATGGTCAAGACTATTCGGGAGAGATTGCGTTCAGCTCAGTCCAGACAGAAGACTTATGCGGATCGTAAAGTTCGAGATGTAGATTTCATGGTTGGTGAACGAGTATTGCTCCGAGTGTCGCCTATGATGGGCGTGATGAGGTTCGGGAAGAAGGGCAAGCTCAGCCCTAGGTATATTGGTCCATTTGAAATTCTAGACAGAGTGGGAGGGGTGGCTTACAGATTAGCTTTGCCGCCTAGCTTATCAGCCGTGCATCCAGTTTTTCACGTATCTATGCTTCGGAGATACCATGGCGATCCCACACATGTGTTAGACTTCAGTACTGTCCAATTGGACAATGATCTATCTTACGAGGAGGAGCCGGTGGCTATTCTAGACCGGCAGGTTCGACAGCTGAGGTCGAAGAGTTATCCTTCTGTGCGTGTTCAGTGGAGAGGTCAGCCTCCTGAGGCATCGACCTGGGAGTCCGAGTACGATATGCGGAGCCGCTACCCACACTTGTTTCCTGACTCAGGTACTTCGTTCTTTTGTCCGTTCGAGGATGAACGATTGTTTTAGAGGTGGAGATTGTGACGACCCAAAGGGTCATCACTTATTTTATTAATCATTTCGAGCTTCTGAGGCCTTGAAAACCTCATTCCATGTTGCCTCGATTTACGTGCACAATCCGAGCATGTAGCTCGGAAAGATTTTGTGATAGAAAATATGAATTCTATGAGAAATTTGGATAAAAATGATATTAATATTGATATGGTTGACTTCGGTCAACATTTTTGGTAAACGGATCCGGACCCGAGATTGGATGGTCCCGAGAGGTCCGTAGGAAAATATGGAACTTGGACATGCGTCCGGAGTCGAATTCTGAGGCCTAGAGCCCAAGTTATGAATTTTTTGTATGAAATTGTTTTTGATGTAATTGTTAAAGGAAATGAATTAATTGACCTTGGTATCGGGCTCGTATTTTGGTTCCGACGCCCGGTACAAGTCTTAAATATTATATATGTGATTTCTGTAAAGTTTGGTGACATTCGGATGTCGTTTGAGATGTTTTGGACCTTGAGTCCCAAGTTTGAAAGTTTTGAAAACCAAAGGTATGAAAATCATGAAGTTGAGGCTTGATTTGATGAAAACGAGGTGATATTGGCGATGTGATCGCACGAACAAGTTCATAATGTGTTTTTGAGGTTGTGTACATGTTTGGTTTGGAGCTTGGGGGGCTCGGGTAAAGATTTGATAGGCCGTTGGATTAAATTTTGAAATGTTGCACTGCTGATTTTTCACCCAGCTGTTGGCTTCGCAATTGCGAAGTATTTCTCGCAATTTCGAAGGGGGCAGTACAAGGCAGGGCTCGCAAATGTGAACCCTGATCGCAAATGCGAAGCCCCATTGACCCAGCCTTGTTCGCAAATGCGAACAATTGTTCGCATTTGCGAAAGTCCCCAGGGGCCTGCCTATGTTCGCAAATGCGAACAAAAGTTCGCAAATGCAAACATTCCCTATACTGCCTTGGTTCGCAAATGCGAAAACTGCCCTATACAGCCTATGTTCGCAAATGCGATCATTAGTTCGCAAATGCGAACACTCCCTTTGTCTGCCAGTGTTCGCAAATGCGAACAAATATTCGCAAATGCGAACTTCCCAGCCTTAGCTTATTTTTCAAACTCCAGAAATTGGTCGGGGTTCGCAATTGCGAACCCATGTTCGCAAATGCGAACACGGAGACCTGTAAAACACGATTTTAAGTTCATTTCTTCACTTTTTACAAAACAAAAACACCCATTTGCGATTCTTCACGGATTCCTTCTTCATCAAAACAATTGTAAGTCACTTTTTACTTAATTGTTTCAATTCCTAACATCATTAAACATGTTTTTCATTAGAAATCAAAGGTTTTCATGGTGGAATTTCTTGTTTTTGTTAGAAAATAGGGTTTTTCATAAATTGGGGAATTGGACCTCTAATTGAGGTCCGATTTTGAAACAAATCATATACATGAACTCGTGGGGGGATGGGTAACCGGATTTTGGTCCTAACCCCGAGTTCCGACCATGTGGGCCCGGGGTTGAAATTCACTATTCCGGGCGGAATGTTGTAAAAGTTGTATTTGATCTTAAGAATTAGTTTGTTGAGTAGTATTGATGATATTAAATCAATTGTGTATAGATACGATTGGATTGGAGCCAAATTTGAAAGAAAAAGACATTTTGTCACGACCCGGATTTTCCCCCAACATCGGGATCGAGATGGCGCCTACTCGTGGTAGCTAGGCAAGCCACTATATTCATACTATCCTATTTTTAACATAATTTTAATTGAATAAATGCGGAATACTTTATCGAAATAGAAATAACTAATTACAAAGTGAAAATCGTACTGAAATCCTCTACCCAAGACGTGGAGTCACCAACTCACAAACTACTATGGAATACTACACATAAAAGTCCGAAAGAAATATAACACAATTCTGTTTGTCTCGGAACAAAGAGACTCCAGCTAATAACATAAATAAAGAGAGAGACGCCGGGCCTGCGGACGTCCGCAAGCTACCTCGGTCTCAAATATGATCAACTCCCACGCAATCTATTTACTGCTGCTGCTGCTCCTGATCGTAACCTGGACCTGTGCAAAAACGCACAGAAGTGTAGCATAAGCACAACCGACCCCATGTGCTGGTAAGTGCCTGGCCTATCCCGGCGAAGTAGTGACAAGCCTAGGACCAGACACTCACATAAACCTGTACAATTCAATATATATATGTGTACCACAAAATAACAAGAAATAATCAACTATTAACACAATAAGGAATATCTTAAAGAATTCAACAATTAACCACAGTTAATAAATTCACAAGGAAAAACAAAGTATAATGTAAACACAAGTAATATCAATTCAAGAAATAGCAAGCAGTTGCACGGCATCACCCTTCGTGCTTTTACTCTCATCCTCACCAAATAAACAAATAAAGTACACGGCATCACCCTTCGTGCTTTTACTCTCATCCTCACATCCATAGTGCGCCATGATCCTTCGTACATGGTTCAATAACAGGCACGGCATGATCCTTCGTGCATAATCAATAAATAAACATGGCACGACATTAACCTTCGTGCATAAATAAATAAACATGGCACGGCATCACCCTTCGTGCATTATCACTCTTCCTCACCCAAATAACAATCACAGTTAAGGGCAAAGAAAGAAACGGTAATTCATAAACCTTCCCATCAAGGGCAATCAATAATTTTCTTCACAACAAGTCCCAACAAGGAAGAACAATTACAATTCATCTGTAATATATCCCAAAATAATCATTTTTCAACGACTCACGGTCATACTAGATGCCAGTGTATGGATGCTCGTCACCACAGCCCATACACCGCACTCGATCACATAACACATAACACATAATCCTATTCCCTCAAGTTAGGATAGAACAAACACTTACCTCGAGTGTTTATGAACAATTCAATCCGTGGAAATGTCTTTTTCTTTCAACTTTGGCTCCAATCCAATCGTATCTATACATAATTGATTTAATATCATCAATACTACTCAACAAACTAATTCTTAAGACCAAATACAACTTTTACAACATTCTGCCCGGAATAGTGAATTTCAACCCCGGGCCCACATGGTCGGAACTCGGGGTTAGGACCAAAATCCGGTTACCCATCCCCCACGAGTTCATGTATATGATTTGTTTCAAAATCGGACCTCAATTCGAGGTCCAATTCCCCAATTTATGAAAAACCCTATTTTCTAATAAAAACAAGGATTCTACCATGAAAATCATTGATTTTTAATGAAAAACATGTTTAATGATGTTAGGAATTGAAAGAATTAAGTAAAAAGTGACTTACAATCGTTTTGATGAAGAAGAAATCCGTGAAGAATCGCAAATGGGTGTTTTTGTTTTGTAAAAAGTGAAGAAATGACTGAAAATCGTGTTTTACAGGTCTCTGTGTTCGCATTTGCGAACATGGGTTCGCAATTGCGAACCCCGACCAATTTCTGGAGTTTGAAAAATAAGCTAAGGTCGGGAAGTTCGCATTTGCGAACATTTGTTCGCATTTGCGATCACTGGCAGACAAAGGGGTGTTCGCATTTGCGAACTAATGTTCGCACTTGCGAACACAGGCTGTATAAGGCAGTGTTCGCATTTGCGAACAATGGTTCGCATTTGCGAACCAAGGCAGTATGGGGAATGTTCGCATTTGCGAACTTTTGTTCGCATTTGCGAACATAGGCAGGCACTGGGGACCTTCGCAAATGCGAACAATTGTTCGCATTTGCGAACAAGGCTGGGTCAAAGGGGCTTCGCATTTGCGATAAAGGTTCGCATTTGCGAGCCTTGCCTTACACCGTCCCCTTCGCAATTGCGAGAAATTCTTCGCAATTGCGAAGCCAACAGCTGGGTGAAAAACCAGCAGTTCAAAAATTCAGAATTTCATCCAACGGCCTATCAAATCTTTACCCGAGCCCCCGGGCTCCAAACCAAACATGTACATAACCTCAAAAACACATTATGAACTTGTTCGTGCGATCACATCGCCAATATCACTTCGTTTTAATCAAATCAAGCCTCAAACTCATGATTTTCATACTTTTGATTTTCAAAACTTCTTAACTTGGAACTCAAGGTCCAAAACATCTCAAACGACATCCGAATGTCACCAAACTTTACAGAAATCACATATATAATATTTAAGACTTGTACCGGGCGTCGGAACCAAAATACGAGCCCGATACCAAGGTCAATTAATTTATTTCCTTTAATAATTACATCAAAAACAATTTCACATAAAAATTCATAACTTGGGCTCTAGGCCTCCGAATTCGACTCCGGACACATGTCCAAGTCCCATATTTTCCTACGGACCTCTCGGGACCATCCAATCTCGGGTCCGGATCCGTTTACCAAAAATGTTGACCGAAGTCAACCATATCAATATTAATATCATTTTTATCCAAATTTCTCATAGAATTCATATTTTCTATCACAAAATCTTTCCGGCTACATGCTCGGATCGTGCACGTAAATCGAGGCAACATAGAATGAGGTTTTCAAGGCATCAGAAGCTCGAAATGATTAATTAAATAAGTGATGACCCTTTGGGTCGTCACAATCTCCACATCTAAAACAACTGTTCGTCCTCGAACGGACAAAAGAAAGAAGTACCTGAGTCAGGAAACAAGTGTGGGTAGCGGCTCCGCATATCAGACTCGGACTCCCAGGTCGATGCCTCAGGAGGCTGACCTCTCCACTGAACACGCACAGAAGGATAACTCTTCGACCTCAACTGTCGAACCCGCCGGTCTAGAATAGCCACCGGCTCCTCCTCGTAAGATAGATCATTGTCCAATTGGACAGTACTGAAGTCTAACACATGTGTGGGATCGCCGTGGTATCTCCGAAGCATAGATACATGAAAAACTGGATGCACGGCTGATAAGCTAGGCGGCAAAGCTAATATGTAAGCCACCCCTCCCACTCTCTCTAAAATCTCAAATGGACCAATATACCTAGGGCTGAGCTTGCCCTTCTTTCCGAACCTCATCACGCCCTTCATAGGCGACACCCGGAGCAATACTCGTTCACCAACCATGAAATCTACATCTCGAACCTTGCGATCCACATAAGTCTTTTGCCTAGACTGAGCTGAACGCAATCTCTCCTGAATAGTCTTGACCTTATCTAAGGCCTCCCGAACTAAGTCTGTACCCAACAACCGAGCCTCTCCCGGTTCAAACCATCCAACCGGTGATCGACATCGCCTACCATACAATGCCTCATACGGAGCCATCTGGATGCTAGATTGGTAACCGTTATTGTAGGCGAACTCTGCTAATGGTAGAAACCGGTCCCACGAGCCTCCGAAATCAATAACACGAGCTCGAAGCATGTCCTCGAGAATCCGAATAGTCCTCTCGGATTGGCCATCCGTCCGAGGATGAAATGTCGTACTCAACCGAACCCGGGTGCCTAACTCCTCGCTGGACCGCTCTCCGGAACCGCGAGGTAAACCGCGTTCCCCGATCGGAGATAATAGATACCGGCACCCCATGGAGACGAACAATCTCCCTAATGTAAACCTCCGCTAACCTCTCCGACGAGTGGGAGACAGATACTGGAATAAAGTGAGCTGACTTGGTCAACCTATCAACAATGACCCAAATAGCATCAAATTTCCTCCGAGTCAAAGGAAGTCCAAGTAACGAAGTCCATAGTGATTCGCTCCCATTTCCACTCGGGAATATCAATCTTCTAGAATACACTACCAGGTCTCTGGTGCTCATATTTCACCTGCTGACAATTTAGACACCGAGCGACATACGCAACGATAGCTTTCTTCATTCTGCGCCACCAATAGTGTTGCCGTAAGTCCTGGTACATCTTCGCGGCGCCTGGGTGAATAGAATACCGCGAACACTCGACCCTGCAATTTCAATACCCCATCATCATCTAGATTTACCTGTGTGGCACCTCCCCGCTGTACCGTATCTCTCAACTCACGCAAATGAGGATCATCAAATTGCCTCTCACGGATACGCTCTAATAAAGAAGAACGAGCAACCGTGCAGGCTAACACCCTGCTAGGCTTAGAAATGTCTAATCTCGCGAACCGGATGGCTAAGGCCTGGACATCTAGAGCTAATGGTCTCTGACTGACCGGAATGTATGCAAGACTACCCATGCTGGTATACTTTCTACTCAAAGCATCGGCCACCACAATGGCATTACCTGGGTGATATAAGATAGTACCATCATAGTCTTTTAGCAACTCTAACCATCTTCGCTGTCGTAGATTCAATTCCTTCTGCTTGAACAAGTACTGTAGGCTTTTGTGATCAGTGTACACCTCACATGTCACACCATATAGATAATGCCTCCGGATCTTTAAGGCATGAACCACTGCTGCTAACTCAAGATCATGAACTGGATAATTCTTCTCATGTATCTTTAACTGCCTCGAAGCATAAGCGATAACCTTACCATCCTGCATCAATACCGCTCCAAGCCTTGTACGAGATGCGTCACAATAAACTGTATAAGGCCCTGCACCTGTAGGTAGTATCAACACCGGTGCGGTGGTCAAGGCTGTCTTGAGCTTCTGAAAGCTCGCCTCACACTCCTCTGACCACTGGAATTGAACACCTTTCTGGGTCAATCTGGTCAGTGGGGTTGCAATAGATGAAAATCCCTCTACGAATCGACGATAATAACTCGCTAATCCCAAGAAACTCCGAATATCTGTGGCTGATGTCGGTCTAGGCCAGTTATTGACTGCCTCAATCTTCTTCGGATCAACCTGAATACCTGCTGCCGTTACAATATGACCAAGGAATGCAACTGAATTTAGCCAAAATTCACACTTTGAAAATTTGGCATATAGCTGGTTATCTTTCAGAGTCTGAAGAACCACTCTGAGGTGCTGCTCGTGCTCTTCCTGGCTGCGGGAGTACACCAGGATGTCATCTATGAAGACTATCACGAACAGATCTAAGTAAGGCCTGAATACCTGATTCATCAACTCCATGAATGCTGCTGGGGCATTGGTCAACCCGAAGGACATGACCAAGAACTCATAATGCCCATATCTAGAGCGAAAGGCTGTCTTTTAGGAATGTCAGCCGCCCTGATCTTCAGCTGATGGTAGCCCGACCTCAAGTCTATCTTAGAGAATACCCTCGCTCCCTGGAGCTGGTCAAACAAATCATCAATCCTCGGCAGTGGATATTTATTTTTGATAGTCACCTTGTTTAACTGCCGGTAATCAATACACATCCACATCGAGCCATCCTTCTTCTTTACAAATAATACAGGTGCTCCCCGGGGGAAAACACTGGGCCTGATAAAGCCCTTCTCAAGAAGGTCCTGCAACTGATCTTTCAACTCTTTTAACTCCGGCGGGGCCATACGATAGGGTGGAATAGAGATGGGCTGAGTGCCCGGTGCCAGATCAATACAGAAATCAATATCCCTGTCGGGTGGCATGCCCGGCAGGTCCGAAGGAAAAACCTCCGGAAACTCCCGTGCAATAGGGACCGACTCAATGGAAGGAACCTCTGCGCTGGAATCACGAACATAAGCCAGATAAGCTAGACACCCCTTCTCGACCATGCGTCGAGCCTTAACATAAGAAATAACAGTGCGAACGGAGTGGCTTGAGGTACCCTTCCACTCTAATCGGGGTGATTCTGGCAAGGCTAAGGTGACAGTCTTAGCATGACAATCAAGAATAGCATGGTATGGGGACAACCAGTCCATCCCCAATATGACATCAAAATCTACCATATCCAAAAGCAACAGATCAACACGGGTCTCAAGACCCCCAAATATAACTACGCACAAACGATGCACCCGATCGACTACAATGGAGTCGCCCACCTGGTGTAGCCACATAAACTGGAATATCCAGAGCATAGCTGGGCACGGCCAAATACGGTGCGAAGTAGGAAGACACATAGGAGTATGTAGATCCAGGGTCAAATAATACTGAAGCACCTCTGCCACACACAAGAATAGTACCTGTAATCACGGCATCTGATGCCTCTGCCTCTGGCCTGGCTGGTAAAGCATAGAATCGGGGATCTGCACCTCCCCTCTGAGCTGCGTCTCTAGGACGACCATCAACTGGCCGACCTCTACCTCTCGCTGGACGGTCTCCACCTCTACGGTCTCGACCTCCACCTCTATAATCTCTACCCCCGCCTCTGGTTGGCTGGGCAGGCTGAGGGTCAGCTGGGGCCTGAATCATAGGACGAGGACCTCGCTGCTGAGAGTTGCCCGCTGCTATAGGGCAATTCCTAATAAAATGACCTGGGTCACCACAACCGTAGCAACTCTTAGACTGATAGGGCTGCTGGCCCCGACGACCCGAATGGCCTCCAAGAACACTCTGAAGAGGCTGAGCATTAATAGGAGACTGGTCTGAATAATGCCCCCGAAAACCACGATCACCTGATCCACCCTGTGAAGCCTGAAGGGCGGAATGAAAAGGCCTGGAGGACTGGCCTCTATCAAAGGATTCTCTGCTACCAGAGGAAGAAGCACCAAACCTACCCGAATGACGAGGCCTCTTATCCGAAGAATAACCGCCTCCTCTAGCGAGAGCCATCTCAACTCTGCGTGCTGCATTGGCTGCCTTCTGAAATGATATGTCACTCCCCACGCCCATAGCCATCCTGGAGTCTAATCGGCTGATTAAGCCCATCTATAAATCTGCGGACCCTCTCCCGCTCCGTGGGAAGTATCACCACTGCATGACGAGCCAAGTCGATAAATATCGTCTCATACTGTGTAATTGTCATAGTGCCCTGATGGAGGCGCTCAAACTGCCTCCGAAGTACATCCCTCTGAGTAGCAGGGAGAAACTTCTCCATAAATAGTTCCGCAAACTGATCCCATGATAAAGCTGGGGACCCTGCTGGTCGAGTCAGAGCAATAATCTCTCCACCAAGTCTTGGCGGATCCTGCAAGTCTGAAGGTACAGAAGTCAACTCCGTTTGTCTCCACGATCCCCATAGTCTTGAGAATCTCATGGCAACCGAATAAAAAGTCCTGAGGATCCTCTGATGCGGCTCCACTGAATGTAGTGGTAAATAGCTTGGAGAACCGATCAAGCCTCCATAACGAATCAGAAGTCATGGCCGCTCCATCACCGGCATGAGCTGTGGTACTTGACTGAGTGGCCACAGCTGGCTGAATTACTGGTGCCTGAGGCTGAGGAGCTACTGGCTCCGGAGTATGAGCAATAGGAGTCTGGGCCCCTTCTCCAGCCTGAGAAGTGGCTGGGGCAACTGATAATAAACCCGCTCTGGCAATGCTGTCCATGAATCCCGCTATTCTGACCAAAGCATCCCGGAGATCCGGGGTAAATAAAGCCTTTCCTGGGACCTGAGCTGGGCCCACTGGAGCTGCTGGAACCGGAACCTCCTCGTCAATCTCAATATGAGGCTCCACCTCTGGGTTAGCTGCCTGGGGCTGAGCTCTACCCCTACCATGCCCTCTGATACGGCCTTGGCCCCTACCCCTCACAGGAGCTGCCTGGGGCTCGGGCTGCTGGTCAACCGACGAAGAAGCGCGTGTCCTTACCATCTGCGAAAGGACAGAATAGAAATTCAATCAGTAATTGAAGAACAAGTCGCACGACAAGAAAGAACAAATGAGAGACTCTTTCCTAACTCAATAGACTCTGGCGTCTCTGTACCTAACTCTCAAATTCTACTAAGCTTGTTCGTGAGTGGTGAGACCTATGTAACCTAGAGCTCTGATACCAACTTGTCACGACCCGGATTTTCCCCCAACATCGGGATCGTGATGGCACCTACTCGTGGTAGCTAGGCAAGCCACTGTATTCATACTATCCTGTTTTTAACATAATTTTAATTAAATAAATGCGGAATACTTTATCGAAATAGAAATAACTAATTACAAAGTGAAAATCGTACTGAAATCCTCTACCCAAGACGTGGAGTCACCAACTCACAAACTACTATGGAATACTACACATAAAAGTCTGAAAGAAATATAACATAATTCTGTTTGTCTCGGAACAAAGAGACTACAGCTAATAACATAAATAAAGAGAGAGACGCCGGGCTTGCGGACGTCCGCAAGCTACCTCGGTCTCAAATATGATCAACTCCCACGCAATCGATTTACTGCTGCTGCTGCTCCTGATCGTAACCTGGACCTGTGCAAAAATGCACAGAAGTGTACTATCAGCACAACCGACCACATGTGCTGGTAAGTGCCTGGCCTATCCCGGCGAAGTAGTGACAAGCCTAGGACCAGACACTCACATAAACCTGTACAATTCAATATAAATATATATATGTGTACCACAAAATAACAAGAAATAATCAAGTATTAACACACTAAGGAATATCTTAAAGAATTCAACAATTAACCACAGTTAATAATTTCACAAGGAAAAACAAAGTATAATGTAAACACAAGTAATATCAATTCAAGAAATAGCAAGCAGTTGCACGGCATCAACCTTCGTGCTTTTACTCTCATCCTCACCAAATAAACAAATAAAGTACACGGCATCACCCTTCGTGCTTTTACTCTCATCCTCACATCCATAGTACGGCATGATCCTTCGTACATGGTGCAATAATAGGGCACGGCATTATCCTTCGTGCATAATCAATAAATAAACATGGCACGGCATTAACCTTCGTGCATAAATAAATAAACATGGAACGGCATCACCCTTCGTGCATTATCACTCTTCCTCACCCAAATAACAATCACAGTTAAGGGCAAAGAAAGTAACAGTAATTCATAAACCTTCCCATCAAGGGCAATCAATAATTTTCTTCACAACAAGTCCCAACAAGGAAGAACAATTACAATTCATCTGTAATATATCTCAAAATAATCATTTTTCAACGACTCACGGTCATACTAGACGCCAGTGTATGGATGCTCGTCACCACAGGCCCATACACCGCACTCGATCACATAACACATAACACATAATCCTATTCCCTCAAGCTAGGATAGAACAAATACTTACCTCGAGTGTTTATGAACAATTCAATCCGTGGAAATGTCTTTTTCTTTCAACTTTGGCTCCAATCCAATCGTATCTATACATAATTGATTTAATATCATCAATACTACTCAACAAACTAATTCTTAAGACCAAATACAACTTTTACAACATTCTGCCCGGAATAGTGAATTTCAACCCCGGGCCCACATGGTCGGAACTCGGGGTTAGGACCAAAATCCGGTTACCCATCCCCCACGAGTTCATGTATATGATTTGTTTCAAAATCGGACCTCAATTCGAGGTCCAATTCCCTAATTTATGAAAAACCCTATTTTCTAATAAAAACAAGAATTCTACCATGAAAATCATTGATTTTTAATGAAAAACATGTTTAATGATGTTAGGAATTGAAAGAATTAAGTAAAAAGTGACTTACAATCGTTTTGATGAAGAAGAAATCCGTGAAGAATCGCAAATGGGTGTTTTTGTTTTGTAAAAAGTGAAGAAATGATGGAAAATCGTGTTTTACAGGTCTCTGTGTTCGCATTTGCGAACATGGGTTCGCAATTGCGAACCCCGACCAATTTCTGGAGTTTGAAAAATAAGCTAAGGCTGGGAAGTTCGCATTTGCGAACACTGGCAGACAAAGGGATGTTCGCATTTGCGAACTAATGTTCGCATTTACGAACACATGTTGTATAAAGGCAGTGTTCGCATTTGCGAACAATGGTTGGCATTTGCGAACCAAGGCAGTATGGGGAATGTTCGCATTTGCGAACATAGGCAGGCACTGGGGACCTTCGCAAATGCGAACAATTGTTCGCATTTGCGAACAAGGCTGGGTCAAAGGGGGCTTCGCATTTGCGATAAAGGTTCGCATTTGCGAGCCTTGCCTTACACTGTCCCTTCGCAATTGCGAGAAATTCTTCGCAATTGCGAAGCCAACAGCTGGGTGAAAAACCAGCAGTTCAAAAATTCAGAATTTCATCCAACGGCCTATCAAATCTTTACCCGAGCCCTCCGGGCTCCAAACCAAACATGTACATAACCTCAAAAACACATTATGAACTTGTTCGTGCGATCACATCGCCAATATCACTTCGTTTTAATCAAATCAAGCCTCAAACTCATGATTTTCATACTTTTGATTTTCAAAACTTCTTAACTTGGAACTCAAGGTCCAAAACATCTCAAACGACATCCAAATGTCACCAAACTTTACATAAATCACATATATAATATTTAAGACTTGTACCGGGCGTCGGAACCAAAATACGAGCCCGATACCAAGGTCAATTAATTTATTTCCTTTAACAATTACATCAAAAATAATTTCATAGAAAAATTCATAACTTGGGCTCTAGGCCTCAGAATTCGACTCCGGACACATGTCCAAGTCCCATATTTTCCTACGGACCTCTCGGGACCATCCAATCTCGGGTCCGGATCCGTTTACCAAAAACGTTGACCGAAGTCAACCATATCAATATTAATATCATTTTTATCCAAATTTCTCATAGAATTCATATTTTCTATCACAAAATCTTTCCGGCTACATGCTCGGATCGTGCACGTAAATCGAGGCAACATAGAATGAGGTTTTCAAGGCCTCGGAAGCTCGAAATGATTAATTAAATAAGTGATGACCCTTTGGGTCGTCACACATTTCCACGGATTGAATTGTTCATAAACATTCGAGGTAAGTGTTTGTTCTATCCTAGCTTGAGGGAATAGGATTATGTGTTATGTGTTATGTGATCGAGTGCGGTGTATGGGCTGTGGTGACGAGCATCCATACACTGGCGTCTAGTATGACCGTGAGTCGTTGGAAAATGATTATTTTGAGATATATTACAGATGAATTGTTATTGTTCTCCTTTGTTGGGACTTGTTGTGAAGATAATTATTGATTGCCCTTGTTGGGACACTTTATGAATTACTGCTTCTTTCTTTGCCCTTAAATGTGATTGTTATTTGGGTGAGGAAGAGTGATAATGCACGAAGGGTGATGCCGTGCCATGTTTATTTATTTATGCACGAATGTTAATGCCGTGCCATGTTTTATTGATTATGCACGAAGGATCATGTCGTGCCCTCGTTATTGAACCATGTACGAAGGATCATGCCGTACTATGGATGTGAGGATGAGAGTAAAAGCACGAAGGGTGATGCCGTGTACTTTATTTGCTTATTTGGTGAGGATGAGAGTAAAAGCACGAAGGGTGATGCCGTGCAACTGCTTGCTATTTCTTGAATTAATATTACTTGTGTTTACATTATACTTCGTTTTTCCTTGTGAATTTATTAACTGTGGTTAATTGTTGAATTCTTTGAGATATTCCTTATTATGTAAATACTTGGTTATTTCTTATTATTCTGTGGTATACATATATATATTGAATTGCACAGGTTTATGTGGGTGTCTGGTCCTAGGCTTGTCACTACTTCGCCGGGATAGGCCAGGCACTTACCAGCACATGGGGTCGGTTGTGCTGATATTACACTTCCGTGCGTTTTTGCACAGGTCCAGGTTACGATCAGGAGCAGCAGCAGCAGTAAATCGATTTCGTGGGAGTTGATCATATTGAGACCGAGGTAGCTTGCAGACGTCCGCAGGCCCGGCGTCTCTCTCTTTAATTATGTTATTATCTGTAGTCTCTTTGTTCCGAGACAAACGGAATTATGTTATATTTCCTTCAGACTTTTATGTGTAGTATTCCATAGTAGTTCGTGAGTTGGTGACTCCACGTCTTGGGTAGAGGATTTCGGTATGATTTTCACCTTGTGATTTGTTATTTCTATTTCGATAAAGCATTCCGCATTTATTTAAGTAAAATTGTGTTAAAAGCAGGATAGTATGAATATAGTGGCTTGCCTAGCTACCACGAGTAGGCGCCATCACGATCCCGATGTTGGGGGAAAATCCGGGTCGTGACACATACCTGACTGGATAATGGGATGTTACCCTGCAATAAACCTATGTACTCCCTCTGCCTCTGTGGGAAGTATCATGAATGCATGGCAAGACAACTTAGAGAAGCTTGCCTCATAGTCGATCACTAACGCATGACTCTGCTCAAGATACTTAAACAAATGACGTAGCTCTTCCCTCTCACAGGGTGGAATGTACCAATCAAGAAACAGCTGAGTGAACTGACCCCAAGTGAGGGGAGGAGCGCATGCTAGCCTGCTAAGGATGTAAGACTGCCACCACCTACGGGCCCTGCCCTCCGAATGAAAAATAGTAAAGTTGACTCCATGTGACTCCAATATCCTGATGTTGTGTAGTCTATCCCTTCACCTATAATAAAATCCTGAGCGTCCTTATAACGCATGCCCTTGAAGACCAGAGGGTGCAACCTGGTCCATCTATCTAATAACTTTTGTGGATCTCCGTCCACAACTAGCCTGGGCTGGGGTGCCGTTGCAGCAATCGGCTAGACCCCCTCTATAGGTAGTGCACCACTACTATGATAAATTGCGGTTGTATGACCTGGAGCCTGTGCAGTATGGGTCAGTGCTCCCTCTCATGCATGTGAGGTAGCTGGATCTGTTGGAAATAAACCAGCCTGACTCATAGTGTCCATGAAACGAAGCATACGGCCTATGACCTCCTGAAATCTCGGGGCAGTCATGAAATTCACCGGAGTAGGCGCCACTGCGGGTGCCTCGCCCTGCTTATTAATGTTGGGATCCTCTGCAGGGTCTGAAGGTGGCAAAACTGAAATAGCTATGGGACGCCCTCGTCCTCTACTACAAGCCAGTGCCAATCCCCCAGCCTTTACCTCAGCCGTTAGCAATGGGGAGAGCAGCTCCTTCCAGGTTCGGAATGGCAGTAGTATGGGTCCTCACCATCTGTGAGAGAATAGAAAAGAAACTTAGTACACTGACCACTGCACAATGGGAAATGAATAAAGAGTAGTCTTTCCTAATACCCTATAGCCCCTCAAAGATAAATACAGACATCTATGTACCGATCTACAAGACTCTATTAAGTTTGCCCGTACCTTGTGAGACCTACGTGAAACTAGTGCTCTGATACCATGTTGTCACAACTCATTTTTGCATAATAGGTCATGATGGCGCCTAACACCATACTCAGGCCAGCCAAAATGCAGAAGTATGATTAAGTCCTCCTTTTAGTTTATCCAATAATAGAATTACTGAAGTTTTCAAGTAAAGGATAAAGCTAATAAAAGCATGAAGTGCTAACATAGCGGTACAAATCCCAAAATAAATGTCTACTACAGTGTGTGCCAGAACATGGTGTCACTTGCTAAGGCAACCAATAGAATATACACAAAATATAAAACATTGTCCTAGTGTCCGAATCAAAATAGACAGAAATTAATAAAAATAAAAGAAAGGACTCCTTCGACTATGAATCGGCATGAGGGAGAAGGCAGCTCACCATAGAAGTCCCTAAGTGTTCTCACTGCTGCGCACCGAATAATGTTCAGATCCACCTGCCACAAATCCTGTACATTTATGTATAAAAGAGTAGCAGGAGTACGTAAACCATATATACTCAGTAAGTATCACGTCTAATCTTCAAGAAGTAGAGATGAGAGGTCGACTTGACACTTACTAAGGTCAAAAATAATATAATATAATAGAGTGAGATACACAATATGAAGGATTACCAATAACACCGGTTCAATAGAAGAATTATATTCATGCTCTTGCCTTAATTAAATTACCAGTTTCCCTTTTATATCAGATGATTAATAGGGTTATAACAAAATTTAAGCATATAAATCATGCACAAACATGCCGAGATCGACGACACGCTCCTACAGAAAGGAAATTGTGCGCTGCCGTGGGTGGAGCAGAACGAACCATAGATGCATCTAGTATTGTCGAGCCGATCAGGCCGATCCATAATCATCAATAATATATCCAGAGAAAAGCACATAAAGCTTAATCACATACAAGGGCACTTCTACCAAGGGCTCAACAATTTATATGTTCACTTCCATTTCCTCAAGTCTGTAGTAATTCATAACAATCATATTGGCAATTTAAAGCAAGAAATATTCCCCAATTAGACATGATGTGGGTTCTACACTACCCAAACAATTATTATATAGTTGCAACGTACGGACTCTCATCACCTCGCACGTGCGTAGACCTCGTATTTAGCAACAATTACTTATTAAAATCCTACAGGGACAATTTCCTCTTACAAGGATAGAAAGAAGACTCACCTCGCTCCAAAACGCACTCCCAATAACCAAGAACGAGCCCAAGTCCTCAATTCGAAACCGGACAATCCCAAACTAATCCAAAGAAGCAAGAACTAGTAAATAAAGGCTTACAAGGATGAATTCTAGATATTTAAGCAATTTCCTAACCATTAACACAAGTTTCCTAAATTTCGACCCCTAGCTCACGTGCCCCGATTCCGAGATTTTTGGAAGAAAGTTATTCTCTATCACCTAAGGATCATAAAAATATGATTTCTAGTTCATTACATGGCAAATTATGTGCTAGAACCTTAGTTTTCGTTAAACCCTAGGTCTAGCTCAAATCCCTTAATTTTACCCAACTATTAGTGTTAAATCTACCTAATATTTATGTATTTAAATAAAAAATAGGTGGGTATTACCTACCTCAAAATGTTATGTTGAAACCTCCCCTTTTGAGTCACCAAAATTGCCTAAGAGATGAGAGAGATATGAATGAAATAAGCTTAAGCTCGTATTAAATGAGATTCTGTCCCTAGTGATTTCCGTTTCTGCAAAGGGAATCCCGCTTCTGCGGGTTTCGCTTCTGCGAAAGTGGGTTGCTTTTGTGGAAAAGGGCAATGGGGGGCCTGGGCCACTTTTGTGGTCTAAAACTCGCTTATGCGAGTCCGCTTAAGTGGAGAGCCCACTGCTTCTGTGGTTCTGGGGCTGGGGCAGATGGACCGCTTTTGCGGCCAGGGGTCCACTTCTGCAGTATCCCCCGGACCTGGCCCCTTCTGCTTCTGCGGTCGAAGAGCCACAGAAGCGATTAGCAGCAGATTAAATTTTTCTAAGTTTTTCAACTTCACTTGAACCTTGGTCATTTGAAACTCGGGGCTCCCGAGCACCGCCCGAACATACCGATAAATTTAAAATCACGATGCGGACCTACTTGAACTCTCAAAATACTCAAAATAATGCTAAATCGAGGAACCAACCCCCAAAACCAAATGAATCAATTGATTGAACTTCAAGTTTCTTAATTCTCCTTCAACGGGTCACAATACCCTTACACTACTCGGATTGACTCTAAATTTTATGGGTAAGTCTTAATTGACATTTGGACTTATACCAAGTTTCATAATCGAATTCTGAACCCGATACCTATGAAAATAATGATTTCTTAGTTTATTTAGATCTCAGAAACTCCAACTTAACTATTTTACATAAAAATTCGTTACTCGGGCTAGGGACCTCAAAATTTGATTTCGGGCATACACCCAGATCCCATATTTTCCCGCGAACCCTAAAAAATTGCCAAATCACATTTTTGGGCCTGTTCACCCAAAATATTGACCGAAGTCAAACTTGACCTTTTTAAAGAAACTTAAAGAAGCAACTAGGCTTAATCTTGCTCAAAACTCTTCTAACTATCAAACCACTCACCCACACAAGTCATAAATTAGTTAAAGCAAGTGCGGAAAGTATTATTTAAGGGGAATGAGGTTCGAAAATGCAAAACGACCAATCGGGTCATTACACGTGTAGGCGTGCATCCTGTGAATTGTGACTCAATTGTTTCCATGGCAACCTATAATGCCCCTACTTTGTTGATATATATGTTTTCACCATGTGATAAAGTAACTGAGTTTTCAATCATTCTAGATATCATGTTTAGGATTTATGTTGATATTGTTAGGACCACAACAGTCGTTGTTGCTGTCATCTCACTGATTTTATTGATATTTTGTACATATTCATGCATTCATATCATATCTCAATCTCAGCTGTTATTTATTAATACATCCTATCATTGTTTCAGGTTACCTTTCATGACATTGTGAGCCCGTGGCAGAGACCAGAGAGATTTATGACTGAGTGATACCGAGAGCCTAATTATGAGTGACAGTTATGGGATCGGGCTGCACACCGTAGCGATTATACTGATTATGATAGCGCTTGGGCTGAAGGAGCTCCTCGAGAGTCTGTACATACCCCCAGTGAGTGCGGTTGATATTATTGAGGGATGAATTTCCTTGGTCATGAATTTGTCCGAAGTACTTGATATCTGGAGATGGATTTCTCCACATGGTCGGACTGGCCTTTTTTCTCGGTAGTGGGTGACTTATAATCGGTATTGTACATGTCCAGAGATGGATATTTTGGGGCCGTATGTCCCATATATAGTACTGAGTGGTTGAGCATGATGAATAAAAAGTGTGAGACCGTGATATTGAGTACTCTGAGAGCGTGAGCACATAATTTATGTTTGAGATACATGGCATTGACATGAATATATGACATACATGCATAAAGATGCATTTTTCTCATGTTGTATGGTATCACGTCATTCATGACCTTTTACACACATTAATATGTGGTCATAGAAAGGTATCCAACATTTGCTATCTGGAAAGAAAATAAAACATCTTATTTATTATGAAAAGAAATTTTAGAAACATTTAGTGTTTTCAAACTATCTTATATTTTACGACAATGTCGGTAGAGAAATTTGAGTTTTCACTGATATTCTTGAAAAAGGAAACTATTTTTGAAAAAACTGTGATATAAAAGTGAGCATTTTATTGCTGAGTTATTTTCTTATTTATATGCTTTACGTTGCTATGAACTATTGTTGGTTATTTTTATTGGACACGGCCTATATTTTAGCTCGTCGCTAATTTTAACATAAGATTATGTTTGTTACTTGTTGAGTACATGGGATCAGCTGTACTTATACTACACTTCCTGTGCATTGCCTGCAGATTTCAGATACCGATGTTGCTGTGTTGGACGAAAGCTGGATTGGAGATGAACCTACGTCCCCGTTGCAGCTGCCTCTTGTTCATGGTAGCCTTATATTTTAAAACTTTATTTATGTAATTTTCAAATATAAGGTATATTTAGTTCATATATGCTTTGTAATCTCTGTTTTTAGAAGCTCGTAATTTGTTCTACTGGTCCTTGGAAAAAATGTATAAGATTTAGATAATTCTCTTGTTTAAACTATCTTATTGAATATTATTGGAATTGGATAGCATAGTTGGCTTACCTAGAGGGTTGTATTAGGTGTCATCACGACTAATGGATTTTAGGTTGTGACATTCCTCTTCTTTATTTACCTCTAGTTCATGTATCTTCCCTTATTTTAACATTTATTCATTTCGTTCATGCCCCCTTTTTGAAAACTGTTTGGCCCGGTCCTCTTCTCTATTCACCTTCCTAGCATTCTTGATTCAATTAATTGAGAGTGCCACTTGTTGCTATACTGTTGTTTCACGCGTCGTGCTTTGTCAGCTTACTAATATTCCACGTGTCATGCCTTTTTTTCCACCAGTACAAAAGTGATCATACAACCTATTATTTAAATCTAAAAATTATGGTACACTTTATATTTAAATAAATATTACATCCCATAAGAAAATCGCAAATATTTCTTGATATTTGTTTTAAGAAAAATTTAGAAAAAATCTTAAAAGTATATATAAAAATTATATATTTGTATGCCGGTTTGGTGTGGATTCTTTTACTCAATACCAAACCAAATCTAACTATATATAATCGAATTTTTTAATCGATTTGGTATGATATTTTCGGTTCGGTTTGTACACCCTTAATGCTTAGTGGGTTGTTTTCTTTACTAATTTTGGAACGTGAGTTAGTTGAGATAATAACAAGGGAACCGGAGACTAATTGGTTCATCACAGCTCACAAGGCTACAAACCTAATTAATTTCTGCTAATCATGTATTAAAATTAATTACAATGGGATTTGGAAGGGATTCCAGATCCTTATATTGCCCCGTGGTTAGGAAAGACATGTCTTTAATACGCCAACCAAGATATACAACTAACCCTAATTTATTCTACACTTTTTTTAATTATCCCAAATTATTCCTTTTTGCAACTTGCAATAATTCGATAGAATACAATGTATTTCTATATTTTAAAAGGCAGAATTAGGACTTGTCTGGGGTTTACCCCGGGACGGAGCAATCATAAAATACTCCTGGGCTAATGTGTGGGGCTTAGTTCCATGAGACTTAGGCCTCGACTATCAGGGCTTACGCCCCGGATTCGCCCATCGCTCAGCATACTGGGCTCGCCTAATAGAACTTTATGCATCTGTATGTAATTAACCTTGTAAATCTTTAAATTTACTTAATAAATCATTGACTATTTAGAATTACTTTTTTTAATTATAAATTATTAAGTTGAGAGTATTTTATGTCATAACTAAAATAAAAATTATTGCATGTTATCTATTAAGAGACCTATGATACTTAATTTTAAATAAAATTTTCATTTAAAAAGTATTTATTTATTAAATTTTGGTATGTGTTTACTATATAATAGTCTTTAATTTTTTGTATGATTATTTTTCCATGTTTAAGTGATACAATACGTATTAATTTAATAGCTCAGTATTAGCTAATAACTATTTATAAATAATTAGTTACACTGGTATCGTATGGTGAATTATGTGTCATTTTATTAACTTGTTAAACTTATAAATAAGTTATGCTTGAGAATCATATTTTGTGACGACCCGGCTCGTCGTCACGTGATTTACTACACCATTTCGCCCATATCGTGTTGCTTTATGTTTCATTAGTGATATTAGAATTGATCGGGTGTAATTGAGTTTGTTTTAGTTGGAAACGAGACACTTAGCCTTTTAGAAGGAAGCTTGTTTTAGAAAAGTCAACCGAAAGTTGGCTATTTGGTTGGAGGACTTGGAAGTTAAATCTGGTGGTACAGTTAGCTTCGGGGGATGATTTATGACTTAAGAGTGCGAACAGAATTGAATGTGGAGGCCCGGTGTAGAAATAGGCTTGAATAGACGAAGTTTGAATTTTGGCGGATTGCCGTTGATAGGTGAGATTTTTATCTGAAGGTCGGAATGGTATTCTGAGAGTTGTAATAGCTTCGTTAGGTGATTTTGGATATGTCTACAAATGTTCAGGTCATTTGAATATTGTTTGGTCGGGTTTTTGATTGAATACACATTTTGGAAGTTTTGATGAAAACTAGCCTTGAATCCGATGTGTTTTAATGGTTTTAGCTTTGTTTGAAATGCTTTGAGTATAGGAACAAGTTTGAATAAGGTTAATGGAGGTGTTGGTGCTTTTGGTTGAAGTCCCGGGGGCCTCTAGGTGATTTCGAGATATTAATCGGAAGGTGGAAGCAATTGATACAGTCTGAAATTTTCACCCTTCTGGTATTTCCGCATCTGCGGAAAAAGGAGCTGCTTAAACGATTCCGCAGATGCGGTGGGGGAGCTCCATAAGAGGATAGGTGAGGCCAAGGGGTTTTCCGCTTAAGCAGAAGAGGGGTCGCTTTTGCGGGGCCGCGTAAACGCTTAAAAGACCATAGAAGCGGATGATGTAAACCGTATGAGCGGAATGCTGGGATGCAGAAGTGGTCCCCGGTGCTTTAAGTTTGACCGCATAAGCGGTCAATTAGCCGCATAAACGGGACCGCAGGTGCAATCAGGAGACCGTAGAAGCGGAAATCGGGCATGTGTTATAGTGAATAGTGTTAATAAACTTGGAAAGGAAGAAAACATTTTGGATTTCGAGCAAAGTGGGTTTTTGGGTGATTTTGAAGGGGATTCGAATAGGTTTCATCAGGTACATATAATTGGACTCAGATTATGTTATTATGGTGTTAAAAAATGAATTTATCACCGAATTTTAAGGAATTAAAGGGTAAAAATGGAGGTTAGGGATTGAAACCTAAGATGGTTTAAATTGATACTTTGAGGGGTCAAATGGACTCCGATTCTTTTGTATTTTATATGTACACACTCGTAGTGAGACGTGGATTGCGAAGATATAAATTTTGTAATTTTTCGAGAAGTAGGCCTGAGGCTCGGTTTTACGAACTTCGTGCTTTGAGTGTTTTTTTGAGTTCTTTCAATTAGGTTATGTTCCCTTAACTTAATATAACGTATTCCTAATGGTTTTGGTCAGATTTGGCACGTGAGGAGGTTCATACTAGAGGAAAAGGCTTAGCGAACTAGTTCTTTAGCGTGTTTGAGGTGTGTAATTGATGTAACTGTTGTTCTGAGGGTTTGAAACGTATTTTCACATTGTGACACTATATTGAAGAGTGACACGCATTCCACGTTAAGTGCGGGGTCGGTTACTATTGGGGATTGAGAC
Source organism: Nicotiana noctiflora (assembly GCA_032618575.1). Taxonomy (NCBI): domain Eukaryota; kingdom Viridiplantae; phylum Streptophyta; class Magnoliopsida; order Solanales; family Solanaceae; genus Nicotiana; species Nicotiana noctiflora. The sequence goes on along the minus strand of JASVEL010010660.1, from coordinate 20,984 downwards.
TTGGTCCATTCCGAGTATGATTTCTTCTATATGGGAGATTGAGAAACATATTTTTATCACTATGAATTGGGCTTATTACCGTGTTTGGGGTGTTGTGCCGACCTATAGAATCCTTAGGGGATCTTATGTGTGTTATCACTTGTGTGCATATCACATAGTAAGACATGATTTCTGTTTAAAATAATAAAAGAACCGTATTTTTAATCATGAATGTTGATTAAAAATGATAAGAGGGATGATATAAGACATGCCCGATTGGCTATGCAATTATTTGACTGAGATGGTCGAGGACCCGACTATGAGGATGATTTTTCCTTGTTATGGATTGGGCTGCACTCTGCAGTGATGATACATTAATATTGAGGTCATGACCCTATTTGATGCCAAGACATGGCAGATATTGCGCTTGGGCTGTAGGAGCCCCTCCAGAGTTTGTATAAACCCCCAGTGAGCGTTATCGACGTTAAATATGTGGAGCGGGCTACATGCCGCAACAGGTACTAGAGTGTACCAGATATGTGTTGCATTCCTTCATGCATCGTCTTTAATCGTATTATTTGATACGTACTATCTCCATTGTTTAGTTATGAACTGCTAGATATAGAGTACTTTGTGCATTTTCTGTGTTTTCTTACCTTCAGACATTAGTTATGTTTATTACTCACCGGGTCGGAGTAATCACTTTACTCCCTGCACCTTCTGTGCAGATCCAGGTCCTTCTTCTCAGACTGAGTAGATATTTCAGTGATCATCATACTTGCTTCCGGGAGTGTTGAGGTAGCTGCATGGCGTTCGCAGCCGTTGACTCTACGCTCTACCCTTGTCTTTTATTTTCTGCACTTTCAGACATTTAGAAAGACTATGTAGTAGGGTATTATTCTATTTTGTAGACGCTCATATTCGTGACACTGGGTCCATGGTTGGGCTACATGCTATGTATTATTAAACTTCAGTAGTTTTTAACAGTTTTTTCGTATTTTTACTTAAATAGATTAATGACTCATTGTTTCCCTTACCTATTTTGGTTTATCAATTGTGTTGAATATATAGTAAATGGTCGGGCTTATCTAGTAGTATGTTGGGCGCCATCATGACCGGGTTGGGGTCGTGACAAGTTTGTAACAGAGCCTAGGTTACATGGTCTCGCGAATCATCAGCCGGTTTAGTTGACTCTCGCGGACCACTACGAACACATCTGTATTTATCCTCGAGAGGCCTACAGAACCTTTAGGAAAACTTTAAATTCTTGAAATTTGTCGTGCGACTTTGTTGATCCAAGAACTAAATTACTGTATTCCTTTTTCTCGTAGATGGCGAGAACACGTGCTACCGGACGTGGTGGATGACCACCATTGCCACCCACTAGATGTCGTGGATGCGGTCGTGGTCGAGGGCGAGGAAGAGCAGCAGGGGCAGCACCACTTGACCCACCAGTTGCCCCTATTTAGGATCAACCTTCAGGTGTAGAAACTCCAGTAGCACCTGCTCAGGCACCAGCTATGCCTATTGTTATCACAGGTCTTCAGGAGGGCCTAGCTCAAATTTTATCAGTTTGCAGTGGCCTAGCATAGGCAGTCTAGGCCAATACTGCTGCTGCCAATTCTCAAATCGGGGGTGGTCATCAAACCCCCGCAGCTCTCACGCCCGAGCACACAGTGTAGGGTTTGCAGACACTAGTGGCGTTGCCAGTACAGTAGGTTGCCCCAATTCAGCCAGTTGCCCTAGTTCAGGGTGATGGGGTTCCAATGATGCTAGACGATGAGCAACATCGTCTGGAGAGGTTCAGCAGGCTCTCACATCTTACATTTAGCGGTGTTTTGGTCGAGGATGCCGAGGGTTTTCTCGACAAGTGTCGACGTATGCTTTGGATAGCAGGGATCTTAGAGTCGAGCGGGGTATCAATTACTACCCTTTCATTTTTTGGAGTAACCTTTACTTAGTGGGAGGCGTATGAGCGGCGTTAGTCGATAGGTCCAATGCCCCTATCATGGAAGGAGTTCTCTACTTTCTTCTTGGAGAAGTGGCTACCGTAGTCTCAGAGGGAGGATATGCGGAGACAGTTTGAGTGGCTTTGTCAGGTAGATATGATTGTGATGCAGTATGAGGTTATATTTTCAAAGTTGGCTCGTTATGCTCCATGGATGGTCCCGACTGATCGGGAGAGGATTAGATGGTTTGTGGATAGACTCATTTATCCCATTTGTATTTTGATAACTCGAGAGAGGATCCTGAGCCATACTTTTGGGGATGCAGTGGATATTGCTCGTGATATTGAGATGGATTGCCTTTAGGAAAGAGAGAAGAGGGTGGCCAAGAGGCTTTGGAGATCTGGTAGCTTCAGTGGTGCTCCGTCTAGGGGCCCGGTTTAGCAGAGTAGAGGTCATTCTTTAAGGCCTCAACAGTTAGCTCACCCGGAGTATCGCGGGGCGTCTTCATGCTGCGATCATTAGGGTTATCAGCAGATCCAGTCTTCACTTAGTGCCCTCCCAGCTCAGAGCTCATCATATGCCCACTCAGCTCAAGGTTCTTTAGCCCAGGGTGCATCGGCTGGCCATTCCGGTGCGAGGGGTTCCCTTCAGTACCCTTCTCCAGTACCATGTATTTGTTATAAGTGTGGTGAGTCTGGCCACATAAGGAGACAGTATCCTCGGCTTCACAGTGGTTAGTCTTAGCAGAGGGATCAGCCCTCCTCTTCTACTCCGTCAACTTCAGCACCACCTAGTCAGGTATGGGTGGGGGTCAGATAGCTAAGGGTTTCCATAGGTGGAGACCGATCTAGTGGTGGTCAAGCTCAGTTCTATGCACTTCAAAACATGAGAGACGATGTTGCATCTGATGTAGTTATTATAGGTATTATCTAAGTATGCCACAAGGATGTTTCTATTTTATTTGATCCCAGATCTACATACTCTTATGTGTCTTTATGTTTTTCCCATCATCTGGGTACAACCCGAGTGTGTCTTGCTTTACTTGTGCATGTATCTACCCTGGTGGGTGATACTATTATTATGGACCATATGTATCGGTCCTGTCTTGTTACTATTTAGGGTTTGGAGACCCTAGTTGACTTGTTGCTTTTCAACATGGTAGACTTTGATGTTATTCTACGCATGGACTGGTTATCTCCGTGTCATGCTATGTTGGACTGTCATACAAAGATAGTCACATTGGCTATGCCAGGTGTTATGAGAGTTGAGTGGCAAGGTTCGACCAATTATGTGCCCAGCCGGGTCATCTCCTTCTTAAAGGCCAAGTAGATGGTTGGTAAGGGTTGTTTATCATATTTGGCATTTGTAAGAGATGTTGGACTGAGACTCCTAGTATTGATTTGGTTCCCATTGTGAGGGATTTCCCTGATGTGTTTCCAGTAGACCTACTGGGCATGCCACCGGATAGAGACATTGATTTCGGTATTGATTTGCTGCCGGCACTTAGCCCATCTCTATTCCTCCCTATTGTATGGTACCAGCTGAGTTAAAATAATTGAAGGGGCAGCTTCAGGAACTCCTAGACAAGGGGTTCATTCGCCCGAGTGTGTCAATATGGGGTGCACCGGTGTTGTTTGTCACGAATAAAGATGGCTCAATGAGGATGTGTATTGATTACAGGCAGTTCAACAAGGTAAAAGTGAAGAATAAGTATTCTCTACCGCGCATTAATGATTTGTTCGTTCATCTCCAGGGAGCGATGGTATTCTCGAAGATTGATCTTCGTTTTGGCTATTACAAACTGAAGATTAAGGATTGTGATATTATAAAGACAGCTTTCAGGACAAGATATGGCCATTATGAGTTTCTAGTTATGTCTTTTGGGCTGACTAATGCCCTAGTCGCGTTCATGCATTTGATGAATAGTGTGTTTCGGCCGTATCTGGATTCCTTTCTGATTGTGTTTATTTATGATATCCTGGTGTATTCGTGTAGCCATGAGGAGCATGCTCAGCATTTAAGAGTAGTATTGCAGAGATTGAGGGAAGAGAAATTGTATGCCAAGTTCTCCAAGTATGAGTTCTGGCTTGGGTCGGTGGCTTTTCTGGGACACGTGGTGTCTAGTGATAGTATTCAGGTTGACCCAAAGAAGATCGAACAGAGTTGGCCTAGATCGTCCTCACCTACAGAGATCCAAAGTTTCCTCGGTTTGGCAGGGTATTATCGTCGGTTTGTCCAAGGATTTTCATTTATTGCTTCATCCTTGACCAAGTTGACGCAGAAGGGTACACTATTTGTATGGTCGGATGAGTGCGAGGAGAGCTTTCAGAAGCTCAAGACAACTTTGATCACAGCTCCAGTGTTAGTCTTGTCATCAGCTTCAAGTTCTTACACCGTGTATTGTGATGCGTCAAGAGTTTGGATTGGATGTGTTTTGATGCAGGAGGGTAGAATTATTGCTTATACTTCTCGTCAGTTGAAGCCTCATGAGAAGAACTACCCTGTTCATTATTTGGAGTTGGCTACCATAGTTCATACTTTGAAGATTTGGAGGCACTACCTATGTGGTGGATCTTGTGAGGTGTATACCGATCATCGTAGTCTTTAGCACTTGTTCAAATAAAAGGATATAAATTTGAGGCAACGCAGGTGGCTTGAGTTGCTCAAGGATTATGACATTACCATTTTGTATTATCCGCGGAAGGCCAATGTAGTGGCTGATGCTTTGAGCCGAAACGCGGTGAGTATGGGTAGTTTGGTGTATATTCCAGTTGGGGAGATGCCCTTTGCGGTTGATGTTAAGGCCTTGGCCAATCGAATGGTGAAGTTAGATATTTTTTAGCCTAGTTGGGTGTTGGCTTGTGGGGTATCTCGGTCTTCCTTGTGTGACCGCATTAAAGAGCACCAATATCACGATCAACATTTGCTTGTCCATAAGGATAGAGTTTAGCATGATGATGTTAGGGATATGACCATTGATAGTGATGGTGTGTTGAGGATGCAGGGCCGGATTTGCATGCCCAATGTGGATGAGCTTCGGGAGTTGATATTGGAGGAGGCTCACAACTCGCGGTACTCTATTCATCCAGGTGCTGCAAAGATGTATCAGGACTTGAGACAATATTACTGGTGGAGGAGAATGAAGAAAGATATTGTGAGTCATATAGCTCGGTACCTCAATTGTCAGCGGGTCAAGTAAGAGCATCAGAGGCCTGGTGGTGTGCTTCCGCGTACAGATATTCTAGAGTTGAAAGGGGAGAGGATTACTGTGGACTTTGTGAGTGGTCTCCCTTGGACAGCGAGGAAGTTTGATTCGGTTTGGGTGATTGTGGATCGGCTGACCAAGTCCACGCACTTCATTCTTGTATGTACTATATATTCTTGGGAACAACTAGCAGAGATTTTCATCTCGGAGATTGTGCGATTGCATGGGGTCCAAGTTTCCATTATATCAAATAGGGGTGCTCAGTTTACTTCTTAGTTTTGAAGGACTTTTCAGCGAGAGTTGGGTTCACAGGTAGAGTTGAGCATAGCATTTCATCCTTGGACGGATAGGCAGTCCGAGCGTACCATTCAGATATTGGAGGACATGTTGCATGCCTGTGTTATTGTCTATTGAGGTTAATTTGTTCCACTTACAGAGTTTGCTTACAAAAATAGCTATCAATCAAGCATTTAGATGGAGCCTTATTAGTCTTTATATGGGAGACGGTGTAGCTCTCTAGTTTGTTGGTTTGAGCCCAGCGAGGCTAGGTTATTGGGGACAGAGTTGGTCCACGATGCCTTAGATAAGGTGAAAGTAATTCAGGAGAGACTGCTTACAACTCAGTCACGCCAGAAGAGTTATGCGTACTAGAAGGTCCGAGATGTATCTTATTCAGTGGGCGAGAAAGCCTTGCTAAAGTTTTCTCCTATGAAGGGCGTCATGTGGTTCGGGAAGAAAGGGAAGCTAATTTTGTGGTTTATTGGCCCTTTTGAGGTACATAAGAGGATATGAGAGGTGGCCTATATGCTTGCTTTGCTACCCAGCTTGTCGGGGGTTCATCCAATGTTTCACGTGTCTATGCTACGGAAGTATGTTGGGGACCCATCTCATATGTTGGACTTCAGTACGGTACAGTTGGATAATGATTTGACCTATGCATTGGAGCCGGTAGCTATTTTGGATCGTCAGGTTCAGAGATTAAGGTAAAAAAATATAGCTTCGGTGAAGGTGCAGTGGAGTGGTCGGCCCATGGAGGTGGCCACTTAAGAGACTGAGTAGGAGATGCAGAGCATATATCCTCACATGTTTGAGACTCCAGGTATGTTTCTCGACCCGCTCGAGGATGAGCATTTATTTTAGTTGTGGAGGATGTGACGACCCGGCCTGTCATCACATGAGTTACCACACCGTTTCCCCAAAATCATGTTGCTTTATGTTTCATTAGTGGTATAAGAGTCGATCGGGTGTAATTGAGTTGGTTTTAGTTGGAAACGAGGCGATTACCTTCTTAGAAGAAAGCTTGTTTTAGAAAAGTCAACCAAAAGTTGACTATGTGGTAGTAGGGCTCGGAAGAGTTTCTAGTTATGTCTTTTAGGCTGACTAATGCCCAAGTCGCGTTCATGCATTTGATGAATAGCGTGTTCTAGCCGTATCTGGATTCCTTTGTGATTGTGTTTATTGATGACATCCTAGTGTATTCGTGTAGCCATGAGGAGCATGCTTAGCATTTAAGAGTAGTATTCCAGAGATTGAGGGAAGAGAAGTTGTATGCCAAGTTCTCCAAATGTGAGTTCTGGCTTGGGTCTGTGGCTTTCTGGGACACGTGGTGTCTAGTGATGGTATTCAGGTTGACCCAAAGAAGATCGAGTAGAGTTGGACTAGACCGTTCTCAGCTACGGAGATCCAAAGTTTCCTTGGTTTGGCAGGGTATTATCGTCGGTTTGTAGAGGGATTTTCATCTATTGCTTCATCCTTGACCAAGATGACGCAAAAGGGTACACCATTCATGTGGTCAGATGATTGTGAGGAGAGATTTCAGAAGCTCAAGACAGCTTTGATCACAGCTCCAGTTTTAGTCTTGTCATCAGCTTCAGGTTCTTACACCGTGTATTGTGATGCGTCAAGAGTTTGGATTGGATGTGTTTTGATGCAGGAGGGTAGAGTCATTGCTTATGTTTCTCGTCAGTTGAAGCCTCATGAGAAGAACTACCCTGTTAATAATTTGGAGTTGGCTGCCATAGTTCATCCTTTGAAGATTTGGAGGCACTACCTATATGGTGGATCTTGTGAGGTGTATACCGATCATCGCAGTCTTCACCATATGTTCAAACAAAAGGATCTAAATTTCAGGAAACGCAGGTTGCTTGAGTTGCTCAAGGATTATGACATTACCATTTTGTATTACCCGGCGAAGGCCAATGTAGTGGCTGAGGCTTTGAGCTGAAAGACGGTGAGTAGGGGTAGTTTGGTGTATATTCCAGTTGGGGAGAGGCCCTTTGGGGTTTATGTTCAGGCCTTGGCCAATCGAATGGTGAAGTTATATATTTTTTTGCTTAGTTGGGTGTTAGCTTGTGTGGTATCTCGGTCTTCCTTGCATGACCTCATTAAAGAGTGGCAGTATCACGATCCACATTTTCTTGTCCATAAGGACAGAGTTCAGCATGATGATGCCAGGGATATGACCATTGATAGTTATGGTTTGTTGTGGATGCATGGCCTGATTTGCATGCCCAATGTGGATGGGCTTCGGGAATTGATATTGGAAGAGGCTCACATCTCGCGGTACTCTATTCATCCAGGTGCTGCAAAGATGTATCAGGATTTGAGACAACATTACTGGTGGAGAAAGATGAAGAAGGATATTGTGAGTCATATAGCTCGGTGCCTCAACTGTCAGCAGGTCAAGTATGATCATCAGAGGCCCGGTGGCGTGTTTCAGCGTATTGATATTCCCGAGTGGAAATGGGAGAGGATTACTATGGACTTCATGAGTGGTCTCCCTCGGACAACGAGGAAGTTTGATTTAGTTTGGGTGAACATGGATCGGCTGACCAAGTGTCCCGACCCAATCCCCTGTCGTGATGGCGCCCAACACATTGCTAAGCAAGCCCGACCATGTTATCCAATTTACCATCCAGTTATTAGTTAATGATGATCAATTAGCCTTAATAGCATGTTTTCATATAAAAACAATAAGTGCGGAAACAAAATACACAAATACAGCCTAACTAAATCGCGGTGTCACAAGTCTGAGCCTCTACAGATGAAAATATCCTACATAAATCAAGTCTAGGCAGAATGAAAGCAACAAAATGATAAGAGGAAGAGATTAGGTCCTGCGAACGTCGGCTGCTACCTCGAAGTTTCCTCAGGATAATCGTAACGAAGCAGTTGCGATAACTCAACTGCCCTCTAGAACCAGTGAATGTTCACAAAAAGTGCAGGGGAGTGGGGTGAGTGTATTTCAACTCAGTGAGTAATAATAATAAATAACAATTGAAAGTAAGAACACCTGTACTGTCACTAAACAATTCTAAGGGGGTAACCTCACAGGTAAGTCATCTCTATAGTTAATAATCCCATTTCGAGTCCACATCTGTCTCACAATGGTCCCACATTGACCTAGTCCTCACTCATACTACTGCGGCGTGCAGCCCGGTTAAATATATATGTATAATGTTGCGGCGTGCAGCCTGCTCCAATATATATAACGCTGCAGTGTGCAGCCCGCTCCATTTAATGTTGATGGTGCTCACTGGGAGTGTATACAGACTTCGAAGGGGCTCCCTCAGCCCAAGCGCTATGATACTGCGGCGTGCAGTCCGATCCACACAAATATCACTGCAGCGTGCAGTCCGATCCAATATATATATATATATATATATATATATATATATATATATATATATATATATATATATATATATATATATATATATACGATAAAAGATAAGAAACAAAAGAAGATGAGCAGTCGAAACTTGGAATGTGTGCAGACTCCGAAGGGGCTCCTACAGCCCAAGCGCAATAATACTGCGGCGTCCAGTCCGGTCCATATGTATATTACTACGGGGTGCAGTCCGATCTAATATATATAGTGATGCGGCGTGCAGACCGATCCAATATAGATATATATAATATCTCACAGTGGGTCCTCGACCCTATCTTAGTCAATATAGACCTGGCCTCTCAGGCCCACTCAGCTTGAAGAGGGAATCCCACCCTAGGTAGTCCCTCCTAGAGTACACATCTAGTACTGGCTCATGATATGCTATACAACTATAATTACGGCTGAGTGTATGTATCCTGTATGATATAAGGGTAACCTAGCTCTACATGCTTCCCTAATACTCTACAGATCGGCACAAGGCCCCAAACATGGCTACTAGCCCAATTACACAGTTAAAATCTCAATCTCAGTCATAATACACAGTAAGACTATCAATCGGGAAGGACCAAGCCCAAATCCCCAGTCACAATGCCATCACGCTCGTCACATGACGCGTGTTTCATCTCAGCATAACACTATATAGTGCAAGTACGGTGTTTCAAACCCTCAGTACTTTATTTACTACCACAACTCACCTCGAACCGGTAGAAGTCCTAGCTTGCTTTGCGCTTGCCTCGCAAATCAATCTCCTCGGATGCCAAATCTGCTCAAAATCAATAAGAATACATCAATATAGGCTAATTAGACATAACCCAATCGAAATAACTCGATTTACACCAAAACCCACGAAGTTGTCAAAATTTGACTTTTGGTACGCTTCTCGAAAAATTACAAAAGTCACAGTTTCAGAATCCGTATCTCAACATGAGTCCATACATATAAAGTTTATCAAAATCGGACTCCGTTTGCCCATTCAAATAGATGGTTTACCATAACCCAGGCTTAGGGCAAAAATCACCCATTAATCCTCCCATTTACAATGAAATAATTGAAGATTCTAAGATAAAATCACATATTTAGACCATAAAACTTACCTCCTATGTTTACCCGGTGAAATCCCCTTCAAATTCCGTCACTTTACTCTCTAAGAACTCAAAAATGGAGGTTATGTGTAATGGGGTCGCGGATGTAATGTTCTGAACTTAACCATTCTGCCACGCCTCGTTACTCTACGTGATCGCAACCTTTGGCACGCGATCGCGATGTACAATTTTTGGCAGACTCTTTTTCCTTCTATGAGATCACGTGGAGTCAACCGCGATTGCGATGACCAGCTTAACAATTCTACGTGATCGCGACACTCACACCGCGATCGCACTGCTTCTAGACCCAACCTTACGCGATCACATCTAACACCTCGTGATCGCATCCCTCATCTCGCAGTCGCAAAGAACAAAAACCCCTCAGCTCTCTGATACACTATGCGATCGCGTGGCCATCTACGCGATCGTGATGAACAAATTACTTGTAATTTTATTGCAGCAAATCAGATGTGCTTTTTGGCACATCCGTTTGGACACCCGGATTCATCCCGAGGCCCCCGGGACACCACCGAAAACCACCAACCTACTCCAAAACACGATACAAACTTGTTCCAATCATAAAACATTCCTTTAAACACGGAAATCATTTAATCAAAGCGAATTCAAGCCTAAGTTTCATCTATAACTTCCGAAACTAACATTCGATCAAAAACCCAACCAAACGATGTCCGAATGACCTAAATATTTGCAGGCATATCCAAAATCGCCTAACGGAGCTATGGCAACTATCGGAATTCCATTCTGACTCCTGGATCGAAATCTCACCTACCATTCGGATTTTGCCAAAATTCAACCTTAGCCAATTCAAGCCTAAAACTACACCGGGCCTCCAAATTCAATTTCGGTCGCTCTCCTAAGCCACAAATAACCTCCTGGAGCTAACCGAATCATCAGAATTCGATTCCAAGCTCTCTAACTCACAAGTCAACATCATGTTGACTTGTCCCAACTATTCCTTCTTCTAAGAGACTATTTGTCTCATTTCTAACCAAACTCAATCTGAATTGACTCAAACTCACCAAAAATACATATTGAAACATGAACAAGCATATAACGGGGAAAACGGGGTGATAACTCACATGATGACGGGCCGGATCATCACATTCTCCGCAACTTAAGAAAATGCTCGTCTTTGAGCGGGTCAAGAAACATATCTAGATACTCAAATAGGTGAGGATATCTGCTCCGCATCTCCTGCTCGATCTCCCAAGTAGCCTCCTCCACGGACCGACCTCTCCACTGCACCTTGACTGAAGCAATGTCATTGGACCTCAACTTTCGAACCTGTCTTCCCAGAATAGCCACTGGCTCCACATCATAAGATAGGTGACCATCAAGCTGAATCGTACTGAAGTCCAGCATATGAGATGGATCCCCGATACACTTCCGGAGCATAGACACGTGGAATACTGGATGAACACTGGACAAACTGGGTTGCAAGGCCAGCTCATATTCCACCTCCCCAATCCTCTTGAGTATCTCAAAAGGACCAATGTACCCGGGACATAGCTTTCCCTTCTTCCCAAACCGCATGACAACCTTAATGGGTGAAACCTTCACAAATACTCTATCACCAACCATGAAAGACAACTCTCGAACCCTACGGTCCGCATAACTCTTCTAGCGTGACTGTGTTGTGCGAAGCCTCTCCTGAATCAACTTCACTCTATCCAAAGCATCCCAAACTAACTCAGTCCCTATCAATCTATCCTCACCAGGCTCAAACCATCCCACGGGAGATCTACACCGTCTACCATACAACGCCTCATACGGGGCCATCTGAATACTCGACTGATAACTGTTGTTGTAGGCAAACTCAGCAAGTGGAAAAAAGTCATCCCATGAACCTCCAAAGTCAATCACACATGCACGAAACATATCCTCCAGGATCTGAATAATGCGCTCAGACTGTCCGTCTGTCTGAGGATGAAATGCGGTGCTTAACTCGACTCGCGTACCCAGCTCTCGCTGAAATACTTTCCATAATTGAGAAGTGAACTAAGTGCCCCTGTCAGATATGATAGACACTGGGACCCTATGCAACCTGATAATCTTTCGAATAAAGATTACCGCTAACCGCTCTGATAAGTAAGTAGTACATACTGGAATGAAATGTGCATATTTGGTCAGTTGATCAACAATCACCCACACTAAATCGAACTTTCTCGACATGCGAGGGAGCCCAGTAGTAAAATTCATGGAAAAACTCTCCAATTTCCACTCGAGAATAACAATATGCTGAAGAACACCGCCCGGTCTCTGATGCTCATACTTGACCTGTTGGCAGTTGAGGCACCTTGCTACATGACTAACAATATCCATCTTCATCCTTCTGCACCAGTAATACTACAAGTCCTGATACATCTTCGCGGCACCTGGATAAATGGAGTACCGCGAGCTGTGAGCCTTCTCTAATATCAACTCTTGAAGGCCATCTACATTGGGCACGCAGATTCGGCCTTGCATCCTCATAACACCATCACTATCAATAGTCACATATCTAGCATCATTGTGCAGAACTCTGTCCTTAAGGACAAGCATATGTGGATCATCATACTGACGCTCTCTGATGTGATCATATAAAGAAGACCAACAAACAACATAAGACAATACTTGACCCGGCTCAGAAACATCCAACCTCAATAGCCGATTGGCCAGAGCCTGAACATCATATGAAAATGGCCTCTCCCTAAATGGAATATAAGCTAAGCTGCCCATACTGACCGCCTTTCGGCTCAAAGCATCGGCCATAACACTAGCCTTCCCCGGATGATATAATATAGTGATGTCATAGTCCTTAAGCAACTCTAGCCATCTCTGCTGTCTCAAATGAAGGTCCTTCTGTTTGAACAGACGCTGACTGCGATGATCAGTATACACCTCACAAAAGACACCGTACAGGTAATGTCTCCAAATATTTAGAGCGTGAACTATGGCTGCTAGCTCTAAATCATGTACAGGGTAGTTCTTCTCATGGGGCTTCGACTGACGAGAAGCATAAGCAATGACCCTACCCTCCTCAATCAACACACAACCAATGCCCACTCCCGAGGCATCAAAATACACAGTATAAGGGTCTGAAGCTGACGGTAATATCAAGACTGGTGCTGTGGTTAGTGTTGTCTTGAGCTTCTGAAAGTTCTTCTCACACTCCTCGGACCACACGAAAGGAGCACCCTTCTGAGTCTATCTAATCAAGGGTGAAAAAATGGAAGATAATCCCTGAACAAATCGGTGATAATACCCTGCCAATCCCAGGAAGCTACGAATCCCAGTAGCTGAGGTCAGTCTGGGCCAGCTCTGCACTGCCTCTATCTTCTTCGGATCCACCTGAATACCATCACTGGACACCACGTGTCCTAAGAATGCCACGGACTCATGGCAGAACTCACACTTGGAGAACTTGGCATACAAATTCTCCTCTCGCAACCTTTGTAATACAATTCTAAGATGCTGGGCATGCTCCTCCTGGCTACGGGAGTACACCAAGATAGCATCTATGAACACGATCATGAAGGAGTCCAAATATGGCTGGAATACACTGTTCTTCAGATGTATGAATGCGGCTGGGGCATTGGTTAGCCTAAAAGACATCACAAGAAACTCATAGTGCCCATACCTCGTCCTGACAGTTCTCTTCAAAATATCAGACTCTCTAATCTTCAGCTGATGGTAGTCTGAACGAAGATCAATCTTCGAAAATACCCTAGCTCCTTAGAGCTGATCAAATAAATCATCAATGCGAGGCAGAGGATACTTGTTCTTCATTTGTTACCTTGTTCAGCTGCCTATAGTCAATACACATCCTCATTGAGCCATCCTTCTTCTTAACAAACAAGACCGGTGCACCCCATGGTGACACACTCGGCCGAATGAACCCCTTATCTAGGAGTTCCTGGAACTGCTCCTTCAATTCTTTCAGCTCATCTGGTGCCATAAAATATGGAAGAATAGAAATAGGCTGAGTGCCTGGCACGAAATCAATCCCAAAATCAATATCCCCGTCCGACGGAATGCCCGGTAGGTTTGAGGGAAATACATCATGAAAGTCCCGCACAATGGGGACAGAATCAATACTGGGAGTCTCGGCTCTGACCTCCTACACAAATGCCAAATACGAAAGACATCCGTTCCCAACCATTCGTTGGGCCTTGAGGAAAGATATTACCCTGCTTGGTAAATAATCAGTCGTGCCTCGCCACTCGATCCTTGGAATGCCCGGCATAGCCAAAGTAACTGTCTTGGTATGACAATCCAGAATAGTGATAATAGGTGAATTTGACTATATTTACGCCCTAAATAATCACACTTTATTATTGTTTTGATATTGTTTATGATGACAACATGCTTTTATTAGTGCTTTTAGTGTGTTATAGGTACACATTAGCTAATGTAAACTAAAATAGCAAGTTTTGGAGTCAAAAGATGGTGAAAAAGGCCAAAGTGTGGTACAAGTCAAGAAATTATGATGAAAATAGCCGGGAAGGTGTGATTCGGAGCTATATAGATGCTATGGAATGAATTTAAGTGATTTGGAGCTTTGAAGTCTGAGTAAAAGCTCAAGGAATTAAGCCGGGATCGTGTTCGGGGGTCAAATTTGATAGTTTGGTACAAACGAAGACTCGATGAGGCATATTGCACACTGTCTAGTAAAATGGACACAACGTTTTTATCAGAACTCCGTTTTGGATTCATTATATATGGTTGGAAAGCTAACTCAAAGGGCTACAATGTTCACGTTTTCCGTTTTTCCAAATTCCAAACGGAACAAGGTGAATAACGGCGAACTCTGATGGAACACAGACGGACCGTGGTAGAAAGGGCCCGCGGAATCTCTGAAGATTCAGAGAGGTGATTTTTCTGCGGTCCATCCGCGAACGTGGACGGACCGCGGGCGAAGCCAAAATTTTGAAGGATTAAAGTTTCAAAAATCAAATTATGTAACCCAAACCCTATATTTAATGATAGGATTCACCAAAGAGAGGCAAGGATTGTATTATTCATTACCTTTGCAAGGAAACTAGTAAGAGAGAACTCTCTCAACATCTTTCTTTCTTTTACATTTAATCCATGATTATGAATTCAATTATCTATCTTGTTTTTTTGATTATGAATAGCTAATTCTTTATCTAAGTTTTTGATGGAACCTATTGAATGATGAACTTCTGGGTTATGTGATTACAAATTGTTAGCTAGATTTCTATTTGTTCAACTTCGTTCTTGTTGTAGTAAATTGGTAGGATCCCCAATTAGCTGTGACTATTTAGTGTGCATAACTTGGAAAAGAGTGCATATTTAGGTAAATTGTTGAACAACACCACACCTAGATTATTGGAGGAATCTATAATTGTAGGCGTAAAGGTGGGGTTAGGAATAACGAAACCTTGGGTGCAATCTAAAGTGAACTGTTCAAATTAAAGCTAGCTAGGGTAGCTGGGGAGAGTGCACTAGTAAATTATAGTAGTTGCTCGGGAGAGAATTACGGTAAAAATAGTGTTCATGATTGATATATTAATATTGACAATTTGTATGAGCATAAATAGAAGGGATTCCATCAATATGGGAAACCAATACGTTAGTCTCTCTTTATTCTTTACACAACATTCAATTCTTTCTTTTAAGTATTTAAATGCTTGCAAATGTTAGTTAGTAGAAAACATCCACAAAAATAAATTTAAAAGTTTGGGAAGCTGCTTCAGAAGTGTTCTTGGGTTGTGGAAGTTGCAGTTGATAGGTTAATTCCATGTGGGATCGACTCTGGGCTTAATTGACCGGATTATATTGACTATATCCGTTGTTTGGGTGTGAACCAATTTTTGCGCCATTGCCGGGGAATTAACGGAATTATCAATTGCCATTGACAGAACTACAAGATTCTTGTGTAGTTAGGTTCTTTATACACACTTTACATTGAAATTTTTGATGGTTGTTGAATTGGGTACTCAGGTCCGTGACTAGGAAATCTGCAAGGACTGGAGAACTAATTGAAGGACTCTAAGACCCAGAGCAACCTTTCCGAGCACGTAACTGGGCAATCAAACAATTTCAGCAATCTCAGCAACCAATTAAACTAGATTTCGACATGGGAGACGTGAATGACCCAAACCATCAAGCTGGGTTGAACGCTCGGGAGGCGCAGGAGGCACATGAAGGTGCATTATTTGACTAGGCACAACCAACCGCTAATAATTTGGCAACTGCCATAATTGTGCCAGCCATTCAAGCTGAGTCATTCCAGATTACCAACAACATGCTACACTTGTTGCAAAACAAGGGATTATTCTCTAGGACTTAGGTTGAAGATCCACAACAACACCTGAAGAACTTTCTCTCAATATGCAAGAAACAGCGGCAACCAAACGTGACACCAGAAGCCATCAGATTATTACTATTTTCGTTCTCAGTCACAGGGGCTGCTCATGTATGGCTAAACTTACTCCCCATAAACTCTATTGCAACATGGGATGAGTTAGTCAAGCAATTCCACAATAAGTTTCATCCACCTAACAAGACAGCTCAGCAAATTGATGAGATTGTGAGCTTCAAGCAGAAACCAATGGAGACACTACATGAAACATGGGGCAGATTCAAAAGTATGCTTGTTATGTGTCCTCGCCATGGGGTTCCTGAGCAGATGTTGGGTCAAAGGTTCAACATGGGGCTTTCAGACAGTATGGAGAATATAGTAGATGCCTCAGCAGGTGGGGCTTTTCTGAGCAAGACTTGGAGAGAAGGCCAAAATTTGCTTGAGAAGATGGCTCAAAACTCCAGGTGGACGACCAGGAATGCTCATATCACTCCAGTGGTACATTCTGTACCTCTGAATCCATCCAACGCTATGGAGGAGAACATGGCAACTTTATTGACACAAATGAGCATCCTGACGAAGAAGGTCGAAGAATCTGGGGTCAAGCAGCAGGTTCACATTGTAGACACTACCAATGGTGGTTTATGCACATCTTGTATTAGCCAACCCATAGGTAATCCATGGGCTGCAGACCAAGAACATCATCACCAGCATGAAGATATGAACTATGTAGCAAATTATGGAGGGTAGAGACAGGGTAACCAGAGTTGGGGGCAGCAGGCTCCACAGCAGTACAGGCCTCCACAACCAGCAGGTATGAGGCCACCAAACAACATGGCTCCATATCCTAGACCTCATAATTTCAACAATCAGCAGCAGGGGTATCATCCACCTCCACCACAATATGGGGGTAGACATGACGATGGGTTCGCAGAGCTGAAAGCTATGATGCAGCAAGTAATTTGGTCAGAGGCCAAAACCAATGAGAGGATAGATGCACATGACGTAGCTATCAAAAATATTGAAGTACAGGTTGGCCAGATTGCTATGTCACTTAAAAATCGTCGTCAAGAGACATTGTATGCAGATACACAAACAAACCCAAAGGATCAAATCCCAAAGTAGCTGATGGCAATTAATCTGAGAAGTGGAAGAGATCTTGATGTTGAGCGGGAAAGAGAGAGAAGCAATTTATAGGCTGATACACTCACTCCAATACCCATTGAACCCGAGGAGTCCACCGGGTTGACGGAAGTTACAGTCCAGCCAGTAGATGAAAATAATGATGTGTAGCAGGGAACGGAGAAAGTAGTTGAACCGGTAGAACAGCTGGTTGTGGAGCAGGTGATAGAGAAAGAAAAGTCCCAAGTGATTGGGAAGAAGAGGCCTCCAGCACCATTCCCCCAAAGGTTGGCCAAGCAACAGAAAGATGAGCAATACAAAAGGTTCTTCGATATGCTTAAGCAAATCCAGGTAAACATTCCCTTAATTGAAGCATTAAAAGAAATGCCTGGGTATGCTAAGATGATGAAAGATTTGATGTCGCGGAAATTTGATTTCCAAGACTTGGCCACCGTGACTCTTACACGGACTTGTAGTGCAGTGGTCTGTAGACCCATTGCTGAGAAGCTATCTGACCCAGGTAGCTTCACCATTCCATGCACTATAGGAAACTATGCCTTTGCTAAGGCATTGTGTGATTTGAGGGCGAGCATAAATCTTATGCCCTTGGTAAATCAATAAGAGGCTGGCATCAAAAGAGCCAGACCTACTTCTATGTTATTACAGCTTGCTGACAGGATGGTTAAGCGTCCATTCGGTATATTGGATGATGTGCTCATCCAGGTGGGGAAGTTTGTGTTTCCTGCCGATTTTGTTATTCTTGACTGCAAGGTGGACGAGGAAATTCCTATAATCTTAGGAAGACCGTTCCTATCCACAGGGAAAGCATTGATTGATTGTGTGACTGGGGAACTCAATATGAGGTTGAATGATGAGGAGATCATATTCAATATGCAAAAATTCATGACGCGCCCTAGAGAGTTCGCGAATTGCTCTCTCATTGATGCGGTAGATGTGATAGTGTAGATAGATGATGTAGAATTGACAGCTGAAGATCCATTTCAGGTATGCCTGATGAACTTAGAAGAGGTAAACGGTGAAAGTATGGCAGAGTGGGTCCTATCTCTGGAAGGTAAGGGGTTTTGGGATAGAGAGTTGGAGTTTGAACCTGTACATTTAGAGAAGAGAGAGACCCCTCCAGCAAAACCATCCATTGAAGAGCCACCAAAGCTGGAGCTTAAACCACTACCATCTCATCTCATGTATGAATTTCCATGCCCTAACTCCACTTTACCTGTTATTATCTCATCTGGTTTGCTAGATGTGCAGGCTCAAAAGCTATTGCAGGTACTCAAGGAATATAAAATTGCCATTGGTTGGACCATGGCAGACATAAAGGGGATCAGCCCTACATACTGCATGCACAAGATTCTCCTGGAAGAGAGGCACAAACCCTCTAGGAAACGCCAAAGAAGGCTGAACACGAATATGAAGGATATGGTGAAAAAGAAAGTGATAAAGTGGCTAGACACGGGGTATGTCCCAGGTAAGTTTGATCACCCTTCTATGCTTTACATTGATTATTATGCCATGAGGACATGTCATGATTTTAAGTGTGGGTTGGGAGACTTATCTTGTATTGTATGTTGTACATAGTAGATTTTGTTGTATAGTATAATAGTTGGCTTGGCCCGATGATGGACCATTGGCGATGGGTTTATTAAGGGTCTAAGTCGGCATAAAAACACAAAAAATCAAAAGTTTGAAAAATCCAAAAATATGAGTAGAGGGCTCTTCCTGATGCCGGACTATTCAGACAAGTACTCTTGAGGGAAGTAGTCCATGTAGGAATTTTTCTTTCTTTTATTTTCTTTTTCTAGGTAGTGTATCACCTCCCACTTGGTTTTTCTTTTGACCACGGTTCTTTTCCAAGGGTTTTTCTTGAACCGTGTTAGGTAGATTTTTCTTTTTCGGATTAGAGGGTAAAGGTTAACTTGTAACCCCAAGTATGCACATTAGCAAAAACTTAAATGAACTTGAGAATGTATTATCTAAGCTTGACAATAGATTCTAGGATATGCCTTAAATTGCACAATACAGCTTGCTTGAACATTGATAGGACTCTGTAGATGAACCTGATTCTATATGAGTTGCATGCTAAGTGTGTGTGATCGTTTACCTACATTATATGTTTTACACAATACCTAGAACTTGCCCTGTGTGTGTGCAAAGCGAAATAGAAGTTGTTTGGTTATAGAGATGATAGAGGCATTTCTTTGTGTAACCCCATAAATCAATAAACTGTGAATTCACTTGTACATAGTATCCTAGTTAACCCCTTTGAGACGAAAGCCTATTCTTTGATAACCCTTGAATGTTCATAAAAATCGATATCGTATATTGTTCTACTTTACCTCTTAGAAGCACTTGTGTTGTAATGAATATGCAAAAGTCTAAGTGTGGGGTGAAAGGGAAGTTAAAAAAGGGAAAATCAAGAATGAATGGTAGAAAAATGGTGAACTGGAAAAATACTGTAAATACTACATAAAAAAATCAATGTATATATGTAATTCCATTCTGACTCCCAGATCAAAATCTCACCTATCGATCGGATATCGCCAAAATTCGACTTTAGCCAATTCAAGCCTAAAACTACAACGGACCTCCAAATTCACTTCTGATGGCTTTCCTAGATCATAAATGACCTCCTGGAGCTAACATAATCATCAGAATTCGATTCCGAGCTCTTGAACTCACAAGTCAACATCCAGCTGACTTTTCTCAACTATTCCTTCTTCTAAGAGACTATTTGTCTCAATTTCAACAAAACTCAACCCGGTTTGACTCAAACGTACCCAACATGCATATTACAACATTAACAAGCATATAACGGCGGTAACGGGGTGATAACTCACATGATGACGGTCCGGGTCATCACATTCTCCCTAACTTAAGAAAACGCTTGTCCTCGAGCGGGTCAAGAAACATACCCGGAGACTCAAATAGGTGGGGATATCTGCTCTGCATCTCCTGCTCGACCTCCCAAGTAGCCTCCTCCACGGGCCGACCTCTCCACTGCACCTTGGTCGAAGCAATCTCCTTGGACCTCAACGTTTGAACCTGTCTACCCAGAATAGCCACTGGCTCCACATCATAAGATAGATCACGATCGAGCTGAATGGTAGTGAAGTCTAATACATGAGACGGATCCCCGATGTACTTCCGGAGCATAGACACATGGAATACTGGATGAACACTGGACAAACCTGGGTGGCAAGGCCAACTCATATGCCACCTCTCCAACTCTCCTGAGTATCTCAAAAGGACCAATGAACCTGGGACTCAGCTTCCCCTTCTTCCTGAACCTCGTGACACCCTTCATGGGTGAAAATTTCAGCAATACCCGATCACCAACCATGAAAGACAACTCTCGAGCCCTACGGTCTGCATAACTCTTCTAGCGAGACTATGTTGTGCGAAGCCTCTCCTGGATCAACTTTACTCTATCCAGAGCATCCTGAACTAACTCAGTCCCTATAAATCTATCCTCACTAAGCTCAAACCATCCGACGGGAGATCTACACCATCTGCCATACAATGCCTCGTACGGGGCCATTTGAATACTTGACTGATAACTGTTGTTATAGGCAAACTCAGCAAGTGGCAGAACTCATCCCATGAACCACCAAAGTCTATCACACATGCTCGC